>CAUYON010010187.1:0-25453 GCA_963573935.1 Arctocebus calabarensis | reverse complement strand
GCAAGCACGATTGAAATGTGATTGGAACATAACAACATTTTGTATTACCCCTGTGATGTATAATGAAACAAAATTTCCATGGGAAAAGGTTAAAAAACATTTGTTAAATCATGATAATTTGACTAAAGAAATTGTAAATTTACAACATGTGATGTATTCAACCTTTAAGAACAAATTAGAGAAGTTAGATGGAGATCAAATTTTAAAAGGAATACCTGATTGAATAGAACAAATGAAATCTTTGCTTAAAATTCAAGGTTTTATTGGAAGTTCAGTAGGATCCTTGGCCTTGTTCTTAATAATTGGACTAATATTGTATGATACTTTCAAAAAAGTAAGAGCTATTCAACAACAGAATGTACATTATGCTCAAGTGTTTGCTGCAATGATGACAGACATAAATAGAATGTAAAAATAAGGGGGAACTGTGGGGTTAGAAATCCCCACATGTAAGTCTCATGTACATCTCATTCAAATAATCCACTAATGGGTTAAAATGGCTTTTGCCTTCACAGAAAAAGCAATATATTTGGGCAACTCTGAGGCAAACACAAAGACTGTTTTCTGGTCTTCTGGGAACAGATACTTTGAAGCTTTTGCAGCCATTGTCTCCTAGGTTCTTGCCTGGAGGAATGGTCCAGAGGTTGACAAAATGTCTTTACAAAATGTCAAATGCCTAAAGATCTTAGCACTGTGGAGAAACAAAGTCAACGACCCATTTAAGATTAACTTGTTAAGCACATGAGGAAATAGTTCACCTATAGCTCTGTCTCTCTTATTTTTATGTAGATTTTTTAAGACCTAAAAGTAAAAGAGTATTGTGCTGTTTTCTGGGACAGGATATCTGCCACTTAAGTTTAAAGCCAAATAGTGAATACTGTAAATCACAGATTTAAGTGTGCACATGACTGCAAAAGTATATAAGGTAGTCAGAAATAAAGTTAATCGGCTAGATGCCACAACAGAGCTTGTAGCCTGCTTCTTGTGCCCTTAACATTGCAGTACAGATCTACACCTAAGGCAAAACTATAGCCCCTGGCGTCTCCAGTCACGCAACAGAGCAGGCTCTGCAGGGGAGGCCATGTGCTGGCTTGGTGCAAGCCAGGACCCACACTGGGATTCACACCGGGATTCACACCAGGGCATGTCCAACCCCAAAGCCCCTGCCCTCTCCTGGCACGGCCTTTGGAGTATTCTATGAGGCTGTGTCCACAGGACCATGCCCAGCTTTGGGAGGATTCTAAAGCTACCTGTATCTAAGAGAGGGGGTTGAAAGATTCTTAGAAGATTCAGGAGCATAAAAAGAAGAAGAAGGTTGGCAGGCATAGAGAAGACACACTAGATTGGTTTCTACAACTTCAATTGTGAACCTTTGGAAACAGAAGCCCTGGGGAAGCAGATTTGGGGTCAAGATCAAAACAAGGAAGTTTCTTGTAAGTGGTACCATCCTACATTGGTGCTGTCTGAGATGTGCTATGCTCCAGATTGGGAAGATGAACCAGGAGTCTCCTGAGTATTATCAGGGATGAGGAAGAGGCATGCAGGTGGCAGAGGAGAGATGTGGAGAAGGCCCTGGACCCTCTGCCACCTGCCCCCAGTGAGCCTCTCGGCACAAGAAAGTAAAGCTGCCCAGTCTATTAGGCTTCCTTCTCTTACCTGCCACCCACCCTGATGCCTGGCACATTTTCATCTCTTACTCTTTTCTCACTTCCCCTAAAGAACACAGGTCTTATCTCTCTGCCCCATTCAGGGGCCTGGCCAGTGC
This sequence comes from Arctocebus calabarensis, assembly GCA_963573935.1. Lineage (NCBI taxonomy): Eukaryota > Metazoa > Chordata > Mammalia > Primates > Lorisidae > Arctocebus > Arctocebus calabarensis. The sequence continues at coordinate 23,688 of CAUYON010010187.1, read as the reverse complement.
TCCTTGCAAGGGCTACCTCCTACCTGTGTGTATCCACAAATGAACAACGTGCCTTTAGGAGGCTCGAGCAAGGCATACCCTGGGGGTTCTTTTGGTTCTGAAGTTAATCCATCATACCTGGTTCTTTTCAGACATTAAGAAGTCCAGTTTCCCTCCAGGGAGCCCCAGCTCTATGAAAGTCTTCACCAGCCGGAGGTCTGCACTGTTTCCTGCAAATGACAGACATCCCCCAACCACAGTCCCATGGTTAATCACATGAAAGGGCACACACAGAGCTGTGTTTATGCCTCTTCTCCCTTTCCGCTGAGTTGTTTCCTACTTTGAGTTAAGCAGAAAATATAAACAACTCAAACCAGTGCTCCCCTGCCACCCCACCTGGACACAGGCAGCCCTCAGTCCTTCTAGCTGTCTGACCTCAGTGGGGCTACTGGCTGCTCTATCAGCACATGCTGGGACGCCGTCCAGGCAAGACCAGTGGGAAGCATGCTGCCTTCCTTTCTTCCATGCCACATTCTGTTTGCCAGGACACTGTGTAAACGTGCTGCCTAACGACTGATATGGCACCATGTGACACCTACAAGTTCCCTCATAAAGTATTTGCTCAGCACAAAGGCACAAAGTCTCTCTAATTCTGCTATTTACACGTGCCCAGCAAGGCCCCCGCTAGGTCAGGCAAGGCATAGTTATCAAAAGAGAGCAAGACTCGCCCTCAGGAACGGGAGTCCCGACAGCAAGCTCCACGGGGTTCCATAGTGGAATGAAAGTTCAGAGTTGAAGGCTGTAGCTGACAGTAAAGCCACAAAGAACACAGGGTGCATGTTATTCTTGAAGCAAAAACCATGTCAAAATGAATTTGACCTAACAGAATAAGATGAACATTTGAGTATCGTTAGTATACGATGTCAAGTATCAGGTATGATTCCATGCAGGTAACAGGAGTGCTAAGGTATCTTAATCCGTGTTTGGACTGTTCCTGAAACAGACCAGATCCCTGAAGAGTCTCGACATTAGAAGCTGCTTATTTGGATGCACAGGCTGCCTAGTTTACGGTGTAGATACATCTACACAGGCCACAGTTTCAAAGCAGTTTGCAAGCTGTGCGTGAAAATACAATTAATTTTACATTATTCTTTAGGAGACCATCCAATGACTCAAAGGAAGATGAGAGTGCCACATGGAATTGGGGTAACTAAGGCGTTTGGGAGCATCCTTCCTCCTTCAGGAAGCCTCGTGATGCCCAAACACCAGCCATGCTGGTTCCCGGCGGAGCACATGCCCAGGCTTGTAGGGTCACAGGCGTAAGTGGTTTTTTTTTTTTAGAAAATATGTGTATTTTGTGGTAGGAGGTTTGATTTCATGCATTCTTCCTTTCATTTCTGTCAGCAAAATTTTGGCTCTTCAGTTTTACTGTTTTGGTTGTTATTAAAGTTTCTTAATGACATTCCAGGATGCGTCTTCAAAAATAAAAAAGCGGAAAGTTAAAAGCATTTACAATGAGCACAAAATGTGTTTATATAAGAGATGAAAATGCTCTCCTCTTCTGTAGCTACCAAGGAAAAGAGAACTTTCCACAACTTAAAACTTTCTCAGGAAATGTGATTTAATAAGATGTTAAATTGGGAACATTTACAAGAATATAAATCTTGGGCTTATTAGACAATATACAGAGTTGTGTAATTATTCATAACTTATCTACGTGAACACTTCTCTGTTAATATAACTATACCCTTGAAAGCAGAAGGGTATAGCTAAAGGACCTTATAAAATCCTGAAGAGTTTAGATATATCCGCCTTGACCTTGAGAAGTAACCTTAAAAGAAACGTGTGCTTGGCACCAGTGGTCTTCTGGATGACTTGATGGTGGTAACACCACCACAGCTCAGTTTTCATATCGGTACAACACCGTGACGCTGCTGTGTCTTTATAACATCTCACCTCTCTCACATGCATGGAATAAAAGATAAAATCCTACGGTCTGACTGGAATTCTTATTTCAACACAAATTTGAGAATCTGATCCTATTGGAATTTAACACCATCTAAGTAAGAGATACAGCCTGGACACGCATAGCATTGAGGGGATAAGTGACACAGCTTCTTTGTCCCTGCAAACCCCAGAACTTGGTTAAGTAGTGGGTACACAAAAGGTGACACACAAATGGGCCGCAAAACAAGCTGAGCTTCTCGAAGTCAGTGCATTCATTCACCCCCCTCCCCCGTCCCGCGCTGCTCCCAGTGTACTGACCCAGGAATCCCTTCATCCCCATACTTTAGCCACGGCACCACACTTTCACTAACACACTCATTCCAATAATACTTTCATTCCACCCATTCACTCACTTCCTTCTTTCATTTCACACATTCATTCTATCAATATTTCATTCTACTTGTTCATTCCATTTGTTTATCTATGTATTTATTCAGTTCACTCCTTCACCACATTATTTCATGTACTCGACATTTGTTTCTCTGCCAGACAGATATTTTCTTTGAAAGCAAGGCTATGACATTTGCCCAGATTCATCATAGTTACTGTCATTCTGCAGTCATTAATTTAATATTTTATTGAGCCAATATCTGATCTAAAGTAATTCATCAGATTATAAATGGAGGGGGAAGCTTTTGTTTTCGGGAACTCACCATCCAGGCCATGGACACAGACAACCAGGTGAATCCCGTCTTCCAAAGTTTCTTCCTCTTCCTCTGGTGGGAAGTACGGCATATCGGAAGCTAGCACAGACACGTCACTGTACAGAAAGCCTTCAAGCTTCAGTTCTTTTTTAAATTTTTCTTTGGCCTGATAGAAACTGGAGAATACATTAATTAATCACACGTGAAGCTGTGTACTTCATGCTGCAAGGAAATGTGCTGGGCTGGTGTGCAGGGGACTGAGCAGGAACTGTGTACGAGAGCCCTCTGGACACACCAGGGAGTGAAGCTTTGTGCTGAGCAGGGAGGCAGCAGCACCCCAGAAAACCAAAGCTCTGAGGGCTCTGGTTCTGCAGACTATGTGGCTGCTCAATGGGCAGGGTGATGGGATTTCCAAGGGTCTGTCCATCTCCACCCATGCGATCTTGCTAAAGGAAGCCCCCCTTGCCCCGGTGAAGGCTTCCTAACCCAACACTCAAGACCCCCAAGGCCTGACTTTCCTCTGCATCTCCAGCATCACTCCTCACCACTTCCAGCTTGTAAAAATAATACATTTCTTCTAATTCCCAGCATGAACTATATGACGCGGTTCAACTTCCACACCCGGTACCTGTGGGTCTGCATGCCTGCAAGGCCTTTCCCACCTGGCCGTGATATCTTGCACCTGCTTACCTGACAGCATGGGCTCAGGACTCTGATTGACAAGGTCAGAGTCTTGGCCTTCAGGCTTGCTATCTCATATTATCTATTATTGGCATCATCGTCACCACCACTGTATGTCATATTTTCTTTCCAGAGTAGGCGTTATCTTCTCCAAGAAGCATCTCCTAGCCACCACCCCCATTCACGCTCACCACACCATGTGCTTTCCTCCATTATGCACACATGAGTCATCACATTGACCCAGTCATTGCCCTGAGTCAGTGCTTTTCCCACCTGTCTCTCTCCCAGGTAGACTGCAGGTTACTAACACCTAGGACATCCCTGGCTAGGCATCCGACAGCTTCTGCTCTGCGCTTGTTGAACCCATGAGAAGTTCAAGATGATAGGTTTTTAACCCACTTTATAAAACAAAAGGTCCAATGTTCACCTCCCTGTGTAGTTTCTTTTGGAAACATCATTAATATGTAAGCCTTTAGCATTTTGCAAAAGATTAAATGAGATGTTTCCATATAACAATTCTGTTACATGTCTAATTAGATACTATACATTGAAAAAGTAAACCAATGAAACACATAGCATTAAAAGGGACTTAAGGGGCAAATCTGCTGATGAATTTCTATTCTCTAAAGGCTCCTTAAAGCCTCTCAAAATGTCCAAAGGTCAAGGACAATGATATCTGTAAGAGAGTTGTCTCGTATAATAGAAACTGGACAAAACTTAAATGTTCACTTTTAAAGGATTTGGTCAATAAGTCTTAGTCTATCCATGCAATAGAATATAGAGGGTGCCAAAATGTACACACAGTTTAAGAGATGTTATTTATGCATTACTTTTTGAAGTTCAATGGAAGGTTTTGTTACTAGTTGAATGTACCTGGACACACTATACACATCAGTTTGTAATTTGTATACTTTGGGGAAATGATTGATTTTACTTTCAACAGGTTCTATAAAAATGTGTATTCCTTTTTTTGGAATCCCCCGTCTTCTGTAAACATCAAAATGATAGTGCAGAAATTGATCTCTAAACATAGGAAGATATTTCTAATATATTACTCAATTAAGAAACTCACAATGAAGTTTGTACAGAATGATCTTACTTTTGTATAAAAAACATTGACACATATGCATAGATAAAATATATATAGAAAAAATGTGGAAGAACATATAAAATCTAATCAAATAACAAAAAGTGGCGATATCTGGCAGGGAGGTTTATAGCTCAGTTTGACTCCCTTACACTATTTATTATTTGTATGATATAAATGTATTGTTTTCTCACGATTTGGGGATAGTGTGCAGGAATTTGAGAACTGCTGGTGAGCCAGCCAGCCAGCTTACCTGAACATTGTCTCACTGACTTCCTCCTCCAACTTGCTGGGTTGGGTAGAGACAACTCCAAAGGAGCCCAGAGGTTGATGAGTGATGGGAAATGAGGTCTGTTTGGAAGAAAATCCAGTCCTGGCAGGGGGCTCCTTGGTCACAGATGAGAAAGGGAGGCATGTGGCAGTGCAGGACACAGACAGGTTGACGACCTCCACGGCCTTCAGGCCCTCCAGAGAGAATGACTCTGTGGAGGTCGAGGGCGACCCCCCAACAGAAGTACCCACATTTGGCTCTTGATTTCTTGAACCTTTGGAGTGAACAGAGTGAGTTACAGTGGAGCACACAGTGCCTGCTTTGTGTCTACCCTCTGAGAAGGCAGTCACACCTCTGTCACCTGCTGTGTCATCGGTGGTAGGAGGCGAACTTCGTTTCTTGCCTGGTGAATTCCGGTTGATGACATCAGCAGCTGATGTACGGCTCGACTCGGGCACCGTATGGAGGGGGATACCTTCAACCTCTGAGATGCCACTGCTGGAAAGAGCCTGTTTACCCACATTCAAGTCTTTAGCTGTATCCTTTGGGGTTTCCACTAGTGCTCTCTGAAAAGACTTGGTCCTTGGATTTTCGAGTGCTATGACGCAGGGTATTTTTAAGTTAAGAACTTTGGTTTCAAGGCTTGCCGTGTTCTCAGTCCTGCCATCAAGATGACAGTGCCCTTGAGGATCCGACTGACTCGCGTTACCTTTGAGAATGTCTATGTAACCAGGGCCGTGCAGGTGGTCAGCATCTGACTCTGCCGTGGCATCCTGGACTCTGGAGTCATGACAAAGGTTAGCACAGTGTCCGGGAGAGTCTTTGCCTTCGAGTTCCGTATCTGAAGTTTCTCCAGAATCTCTCCCTTGCTGCGCGGCCTCAGTCTCATTCCCAGCCTCCTCGGGACTACTGATTTGCGGCGCAGACACAGACTTGGTTAACTTGGTGAGTGCCAGCTCCCGCTCCTCTTCCTCAAAAGGCAGGGAGCTAATGGAGGTGAGAGAAGCCTGGATCCCACTTGGCAAGCTCACGTTGCTTTCAGTGTGTCCGCCCTCCAAGGAGCTCCTGTGCAGGCCGTGTCTTCGCACAGACGGGTGCGAGACTTCCCGGTCGCTGGGCAGCTCCAGGGCCCTGCTCCGAGCCTCGGACCAAGCGAAGGAGCTTGGCTCACTCTCGATACCTGAATCAGATATGATGGAAGAAGATCTCTTGATGACCCCGGAGAGCACTGACAGTTCTTCCTGCTCTTCCTGGTGAGGTTCCTTTAGGGAAGACCTAATATCCACTAACAGCTCCCTCGGCGTAGAGCTCAGAGGGTCACAGGGCTCGGATGGGATGATTTTCAGACGCAGCAGCAGCACCTTACTCTCTTGTTCACCTCCTTTTCCTACAGTACTTAACTCACCACGGACAGCTATTTTGTCTAAAGAGATGGCATTTTGGTGACTTTCAACCATTACTACTTTACTTAACCCGTTCCTGTCTGAGCTGCACTTGTATCTAGCGCTCCTACTTTCATGCTGAGCACTCATGACCACCATGGACTCTACGTTGGAGGGGGTCTTATTGCTAGAGTTCACATCGATGTAGGTCAGTGCTGGGGCCTGTCCGTCCTCTGGGCCTGGACTCCTTTTGGACAAGTCTGCCTCTGTCAGCTGCTGTGTTCCAACATCAGATCTTTGGCCAGTCGAAGATTTGTCTTCAGGTGCACCTGCTCTGTCCTGAAATTCACCAATTGTCAGATACACCTGCGATTCAGAGCACACGTCTGCAGGATTTCGTGTAGTTACCTTCTTGTCTGGCTCTGGACCCCTAATAACATCTTCATCAGAGTCCACCCGGGGGGGTTTGACAGTAGATGAGACAAGTTCATCCGTAACAGATAATTGTCTATTTACAATGTGGTTCTCTTCTTTCTTTCTTTTTAGATTCATGACCGTGGGACTCGTTACTTGTTTCCCATTCATGACTGTGGGACTTGTTACTGAAATATCAAATTTAGGACAAAGACTCAAATTATTCCCCACAGAAGAAAAACAAAATTGTATTATAGTTTAAGAAGTTTTGTTCATCATTATCCAAATAACTCACACAGGAGAGGTATATAAAGAATTGAGCTGTCTTGTTTTCCTATGTCCTGAGCGATGCTTTCTAGATTCTTGGAATTTCCCAAATGATAAGAGTATCTTTATTAACTATGGAAGTCCTAATAGTGTATGCTGACCAGGTGACTCATGATGAGTCTCTAAAAAGTCATACTAATGAAGAACTCTGGATAGGGCTTGGACATCCTGTAAAGACCAACTGTGTGATTAGAGAGGGAGAACATGGAACCAGGGAGTGCCCGCCTAACGTCCGGCCTGGAGGTGGGTTTCAGTCACATGGCAAGTGGTTCAGTTACTTATGCCCACATAACAAGACCCCAGTAAAACTCTAGATATTGCATGCAGGTGAACTTCTCTGGTTGAAGACTCAGACTGATGCTCCCACACGATGGTAAGTCCTGAGGACATAGAAACTTTATGCCCAGGAACTCTTAGCCTTCAGCTTGTGGCTTTCCACTTTTGACTGGACTGTATGTGTATCTTTTATAAAAACAATATAATTGTAAGTACAGAACCTTCCTGAGTACTGAGAGTCACTCTAGAAAGTAATAAATCTGAGGGGCCTAAGAGAACCCCTAATCTGCAGCCAGTTCAGAAGTGTGGGTGGCCTGAGAAGCCATGATGTTGCTTCATATAAAATGAAGTCAGTGTTATCTAGAATTGTGTTCCTAAACTGTAAGTCTCACTAACCTCGGGGGTTAGTATCAGAATTGCATTGCACAAATAAAAAAGCTGTCAAATCTTGTCATTTTTATTTACTTTTTACTTATTAAAGTATGTTTAATAATTCCCACTTATAAATATTGCAATACTTCTCCGTCTCATGCACAGCATTTATAAAGTTAAAAAAAATAGCTTTGGAATCAGGAAAGCCTGATTTTCAATCCGGACATTCCCACTTACCAGCTGTAAGATCATGCGTGACTATGGAATTTAAATGAGCTCTTTTCCTATTAGAGTTCACTTTTCCCAACTCTAGACTGGGCAGATTCACAGCACCAGCAAGTCTTATAGTCATAAATTATAGTACAGCTGTTATATGAAACAATGTCACACGTGGAGAAGACAGGTTTCTTCTCCTTACAGAAAAATATTCCCAAACTTAAGGTCTGTAGCCAAGGCAATTATCATAAGTAACATTCAGACCCCAAGAAAGTGCCCCGAATCATTTTGATCTTTGTAATAACATACTGAGGAGCTAAAGTATGATATCTTGCTCTTATTTTAGGGTAAACTCATCTTTCTCTTCTCTCTCCCCCTCTCCTAATAATTCATAGCTCTTCTGATAAAATCATCTCATATGTTATTCAATGTCCATATACATAAAACATAAAACAGGGGGACTGGGTTTTTATTTTCCTTAAAAATGTTGAATTCTTTATACAGCATTGGTAGGAGTTAGATATGATCACTACTGAACACGATCACAGAATTAAGCACTCGTGGGGCTTCAGATCTCAATGTCCGATACCTATGAGGGACCTGACGATTCCATCAGGGAAATGACGGACCTCTGTCTTACATGGACACGTTCTTAGCATCTTGAGAGACTATCAGAACACCCCACTTCCTCTGGGAGACCCTTCCCACAGCCAAATGCAGGGAGAAGTTCCATGTTGCAACTTCCCAGCATCCTTTACATAGCATGAGACATCCTACCCACACCCTGGGACCTCTCTGTACATCTCCCCTGCCCTCTGGAGAAAAGCCTAGCACCGAATTGTGTTTGTAAATGAAGCAGGAATAGAACAGAAATCCAACAAAGCAAATAATAGTATGCACGTTACCTCTATGTCATTTTTTATGTGAAAAATCTCAATCCTGAGCAGTGGGATAAGAAGACAGAAAGTAAGCATCAGTTATAAAAGTGGACTAGTCTCTGCCTTTAAGAGAATGGTCAAATATTGGGACACATATGCAGGTACGCATGGTTTTCCTGCAGAAATAATGTGGGATTCGGCAAAACTATGGTGACAATGAAAGGATCGGCAGGTGCCAGGGATAAGGAAGAAAGAGAGTGAACAGGGTAAGCACAGGGGACATTGAGGCTGGCACGACTTCACTGCTGGATCCTGCAAGAGTGAAAACATGTCAGTCATTATCCATTATCCAAGCACAACCCCAAGAGTGAGTCTTGGGGTAAACTAAGGCCTCTGGGTGATTGTGATGTATAAGTGTCATCCTTTGAATAGACATGTTGATAATGACAGAAGCTGTGCAAGTGAGGGCAGCCAGTAAATGGGAAATCTGTATACCTTCCTCTTTATTTTTCTTAGCTAGAAACCTAAAATTGCTCTATAAAACCAAAAGTCTTGACACAAAAAGGAAAAAAAAAATGGGCTGCTAAGTAGTATGAATTGAAAGTCTTCAGAAAAGGAGGGAATGGAGCACCCAGGCAGGGAAGGGCACTCATGGGTTGAGAAGTTTGGGGTGTCCAATCCGGTCAGACATGGTTAGACCACACATTTCAAGAGGGAGGTGGCAGGGGTGAGGTCAGACAGAGCAGGGAACCCACACTGGGGGTGGACCTGAACGCCACCTGTGCAGGAAGCCTCTACTCCTTATGTGAGAGGAAATAGGCTGTAGATTCTTAGAACCAGGAATAAAGATCTATCAGATTTATCAGGAACAGTTGTAACCCAGGAAGTGCAGCAAGGAACTGGACTGCCAAAATAGCAAATCTTTATTTTCACTATTGCAACTATGGAAAATGAGAGTAGCAAAGGAATTGATTCAGAAAAAATACATTTAGAATCTGATACTAACGGGTGGCATTCATTAACATGCGTTCATAATTCCTCAGTAACCATCGTGCTTCTAAGAGTGTTATGGACTGGCCTATCCCATGGTCAAAGTGACCTCATGAAGGAGAAATTATAGTCCCCTTTGTCCAATTGCACACAGTTACAAAATATTTTTGGAAAAATAATATTTAAAACCAGATAGTCTGGCCAACCCTTCAGGCTCTAGACAAACTACTCACCTGCTCTCAGACAGGGAAGAGGGAAGCTACAGACAGAATCGGCAGAGTGTGTGATATCCTGTGGGTATTCGAGCCGTGGTAAAGCAGACCATGAACTCATGTTGCTATTTTAATATGGAAATGAAACTATTTTATTCCTATTTTTTGCTACACTAAAAAAATAGAATATAAATATATCTGATAACCTTATAGCAAGATGAAGATAGATATATATCTCTATCATATATATTAAAGCCCCTAAATGCTTTGGAAAAGAGGAAATAGTTTTTTTTATTGCTAATTAGGATGATCTGGGGTTAAAGAATCATCAAAGCACTTTGTGAAAAATCAAGTAGATCCAAGAAAGTTTGGGTTCTGAGTGGGGAACAGATGATTCTGTTAAAGTACTTTGCAGGGGCGAGAGTGGCTCACATCAGAGGTAGGTAGAGAGGTATCGGGGGGAGATAGCTCTGTCTGTGCCACAACTGCCTTGGGTTCCCCTAGGAAGATGAGCCCCCGAGTGCTGTGCTGGAGATCCAGGCCCAAGCGCATCATCGAAGCTTGGAGGAGAGGCCGGTCCTAGAACACTACACAAATATAAGTAACGGATGCCTTAGAGAAGCCTGTGTGCACAGATGACCCCAGAAAGGCCTGCTGCTGTCGGAGACTCCAGGTCCCTGGCCTGAGAAGTTACAGGAAAGGAGTGGGCAGAGAAGTCCCAGAGAGACCAAGTTTGACTTTCTAGCTGATGCTACAGGATGGAGGTTCGAAGATAAAATGAATTTGATTAATAGAAATACAGATCAGCAATATGATCACACATATAAGCCAAGAGACTGAAATTCATATTTACTGAAATATCTGTTAATATGCCTAGAGAAAAAGACTGGAAGACAAGCTACAACAAAAGCTAATAATGATTTCTTAGGTTTGATGACAATGGGTATTTATCTTAAATAGAGTGGACCCTCCATAGCTGACCAGCTCCTTAGGTTGATCTAATATTCGTAGACTGGACATTCACCACAGGTTCATGACTGCTCAAATTTTCTGTAGCTGAATTGAAAGAATGAAACTGTGAAGATAAACCTATATATGCACATGTACACATGTATGCTTCAATACATGTAAACACACACACATACCCTACCTAAAAAAAAAAAAAACTTCAAACACCCTGTCTCACACTTGTTTCTACAGCTGGGTGGGACCCATTTCTAGACTAGTCACATCTTAGCTGTCATACACTGTTCTGCCACTAGATGTCAGGACACAACTACTGAGAACCAAATAACTTGCAATGTTTGCAAGGTCGCACTGTCCTTGGAAGTCACCTGCATTTTAAAACCCATCCTACAAGTCCCAGATTGCAGAAGCTCTGAAATTTGGCCACTATCATGTATCATTTAAACAACGAGAACCTAAACAAAGGATTTAAAAACCCTCACAGATAGCAAGGTAAGGCTTGAAGTTTGGAGCAGAGTGAGTTAGTTTTGAATGTTGGCTTTAATAAACTGCATGACTTTAATGCATTCTCAAACTTTTCATGCCTCGGGTTCTCTCTGTGAAATAGAGCTTGTTTGGTTGTTTATAAGATTAAAGGAATAAAACACCTAAGACTTTGTCATCGGGCCTAGTGTTTGCCAGGCCCTTGTCGGGTTTCCACGGGTAAAGCTGTGGGAAGGGACCCAAAAGTGCCATTAACTTAGCCACACACTTGAACACTTTGCTAGTCTTGTGACATAAAGCAGGCGCCTCATAGGAATCTGAAACCAAAGTCATCACAATTCAATTAGAAAAGACTTTTCATTGGAATCATGCATTTCAGAAATGAGGAAGGCTCTTTGTCTGGCTCTGATGTCACTCTAGTGGGTGGGAATTTGGTTCCTGTTTTAGAGATGTGGACACTGAGGCCCTGCCTGCAATTCTGCCCCAGAAGGGGTTGGGAGGAGCTCTTCACTACCATCGCTCTTTGGTTAGATGATTGATTTGTCCATGTCACCGAACTAAGAACATTTCAAACGATTAGCCTGCTTCCTCTCTATGGAGTGACAAAATGGTTCATTAATTCAGTCCCACTGTTGCTGGGATACAAGCAGGGTCGCTGCCCGAAACCCACTGGAAAATCTTATTTCTGAGTCTTTCCAAAATGGCGGACACAGACCTTTGCTCGGACAGTCCACGTATCTGTCCTCAAAGATAACAGGCAGGGTGCTGCAGTCACCGTCGATGTCCAAGCACTCTGCGGGCAGTGGGGGCATGCTGGCCAGGTACTCCGAGTTCCGGACGTCCAGGGACAGCTGGCTATGGCTCTGGATCCTGCAGACACATCACACGGGTGAGCATTCACCGAAAACAGGAAGGTCTGAAAACTGCTGCCCCCTCTCGCTAATCCCCCCACACACACTGAATTCAGAACAATGTCAGCAGACCCTGCCAACTGCAGGTCTGTGCATCCTTCCTTTCTCCCCGTCCACCTTGTCATGGAACTCCTTTGGGGACTGTGGTCACAACTCTGGTGAAACCAGAGGGGACTTATCACATCCCCTTCCAGTGAAATAGCAGCTGAGTTTCTAAATGACTAGAAATGTTTAAAATAATATTTTGAAGGAAAAACTTAAATCTACATTTTCTTTCCGCTTACTTCTCTAACTCTAAACACCACATACAGTCTGAGTCATATTTTGGCATATTCAAATGAAAAATCATCAAAAATAGCTTTTTATTAATTATTACGTGCACTGCGGCATTCCTGATTAGGGCATAAATTCCCCTAGTTCAGTGGTTCTCAACCTTCCTAATGCTGCAACTCTTTAATACACTTCCTATCGGTCGTGACCCACAGATTGAGAACCGCTGATGTAGCATGAGGAAAAAAAAGGCTCAGTTTCTGCTTGCATAACCCAAACATCCTTCCAGCAGGAGGAATTCGTTTTAGGATTTGGAATAACCACTCTTCCTAATCCACAGGCTGGAGGGATGAGAAAATGTCTGTTTCCTTCTCATCGAGTCCCTGCAGAAAAGTGGAGAGTTTAATTTACCCCTGGAAGAGAAAAATACTAACATGTTCTCAATTTTCTCCCTATGAAATCAATTCCTCTTGCCTGAGGGAAGGGGTGTGCCTGGTAGAGTCGGGGAGTTCAGGAGAAGAAAGGACTCGCAGGACCCAGCACGCGTGGCTCCATGTGGGTTGCCAGGTGTGTTGTGACAATGTTTTCAGAGGAGGCTGGTCCCACCCACCCAAATCAGGCACTACATCACCAGGTTTTAATTCTTTAGCCCTATCTGACTACTTTGTGCTTACTTGCAAATTTATTGGTCTTCTCTGTACAATGAGGGCGGAAACCTCACCACTCTCTTCATTTGTTTATTTTTAATCCTTACATATAAACTCCCCAGATCAGTGTCTGAAACATCGTAGATTACCAATAATTGTGCAGAGGAAGGAAGGAGGAAGGCAGGGAGGGAGTTGAGTAAATAAATGCTAGCAGTTAAAAGCTATATTAACTAAATGAGAGCTCTCCTTCTGGGGGCTGGGCACAGAGGCTCATGCCTGTAATCTTAGCACTCGAGGGGGCCGAGGCAGCTGGATCACTTGAGCTCAGGAATTCAAAATCAGCCTGAGCAAGAGCAAGCCCCTGTCTCTACCAAAAAATAGAAAAATTACCCTATCCTGGTGTTGGAGCAGATATGTGTAGTCCCAGCTACTCAGGAGGCTGAGGCAAGAGGATCTCTCCAACCTAGGAGTTTGAGGTTGCTATGAGCTATAATGCCATGGAACTCCACCCAGGGCAACAGAGTGAGACTCTATCTCAAAAAAAAAAAAAAAAGGTAAAAGAGAAATCCCATTCTTACCATCAAATGGATACAGATGGGAGTCTGAACTCTGCCCATCTCTTTCTAAAGTGTCATCCACTCCCTGCTTCCACCCCATCCACCGCAGGAGCCACACAAGTGGAAGAGACTTGCTAGAATGACGCCTTTCCAGGCTGTGCCTCTCCACGCACGGCTGCCTGGCCATCCATCCAGGTGACACCCACGGAGCGGGGTTTGCACACAAATGAGCCTGCTTGCACGGAGGGCGGAGACACTCCCAATTTGTTCATTCAGGCAGATACTTTTGGGTTTCAGTTGGGCCATTCTATGAAGAATTTCATGGCCCATGTAAGCCCTGATTTCAATGTCAGGTTTACCTGACTGCTAATTTAGGATGTTGGGCTGTGCTCAATACCACGGAGAGCAGCCGTGGCAAGGAGGCTGGGACTGCAGGCTCTGGACTCCCACAGAGCCACGTTGATGCCTCTCACTCGCCCTGTGTTCTAAGGAAAGTTACTCGACCTCGCTGAGCCCAGGTCTCCCCAGTTCCTTCCTCCTATATCCGCCCCTCATGGGGATAGCGTGGCAACCTAGTCTGTGACGCACTGGACTGGACAGTGTCCTACCAGAGGAATCGCAACAGACCACAAACAACCAGGAAGGCAAGCAAGAGGCCAGGAGTCTCTAATACTATATACAGCATCTCTTGGCATGAACGACCTTTTAAACGTTGGACAGCGTTACAACTATCAACACAGAAAGTATAAAAGACAAGCTCCGGTTATGGGCCATGGGAACATCAGCACAGGCGTCTTGTCCACCAGCCCTGCACATTCCCTCATCAGCAGACTCCGGCAACACCTCCTGCGGGGTGGAAAGCACTGGCTAGACTCCATATGACGAACGAGAAGGAACAATGAAACAGGACCTTGCTAGCACCTGTTCTAACTCATTCGTAACACTTTTTAAAAGCCACACCCCATGGTAAGAAGAAGCCTTCATCTTCTTGGGGACCAGGGACAATCACACAGCCCCAGAGACGCACACCGTTGCTCCCCATCCCATCCTGTTCTGTCCCTATGCGATTCTACCCTGTCCAATCCAATTTCATTTAAGAAGCGCTGTTCCAAATCCACTAAGTTGATTTCAGAGTCCACCAAACGATGGTGGCCTATTGTTTGAGAAACACAATTTAAATTGAGCTTTAACAAGATGGGTCTTGACAGCTGAGTTTCGTCCCTGACACTTTGCAGCTCCAAGTGTCCATCCTGAGTTTGGAGGCCGGTGCCCCCCGTGTGCACACACAGGCACCTCCTGGAGACGGCTGTGACCACGCCCCAGCCGACCTCTGTGCCCAAACCTGCACAGATGGAAGCAGGCACAGCACAGCCCCGTCACCCTCTCCGCGAGTCTCACTGCTCTCCCCAGCACATTGTCCCTTTTCTCTGGTGATTTCCTCTGGATGAAATAAAAATTTCCCTCTCTGATCTATAGTTCTTCCTCTCCTGAGTGGCACCCCTTCCATCCTGCTCTATGATATGTTTTATGTTAGTATCTACTGTCAGTTGAATGTTACAGCATCCTCTAATCTCAAAAGTTACTCTATAAGACAAATATTCCAATCTCCAAGGATCTGCAGAGCCCACTCTCAACCCTGATTTAGATACCTGCTCAAATGTCACCTTCTCAGGGAGACTTTCTCCGAGAACTCTGAAACAGCACTCTCTGTTCCTCTCGCACTGATACATTTTTTTTTTCCTATAGCACTTATCACTATTTGGTATATTGTATTTATGTACGTATAGGCCTCCCACTGCTGAAATATAGGAGAATGTTCTCTTTGTGAGATGGAGAATCTTGTTCACTGGCGAGTATCCAACCCATAAAATACTGAGTGGTACAGAGTCAACATTCAACAGATATTTATTGAATGAAGGGATCCCCCCTCTAATGTCTAAGAAACCAGCAGAGACAAGTTCGGTTACTAATTTGATATCATAAGGATTATAAGATTCAGAATCAAGATTTCAAACCATCTATATCATATTTGAGGTTTGAAATGTCTAGGCATATATTCATTTGCTAGTTTAGAAAAAGAAAGTAACCAAAAATAAATAAATAAATAAAAATGAAAATGAAAAAAACATTTCTTTGTATATACTTATTTAAAAAATTTTAAAAAAAGAAATTAACCATAATTATCATCAGTATGAAACCCGAACTCTTTCTCTGGTGCAATAAGGTTTAAAATGTCAAAGCCTATGCTCCTTTGCTAGGTTACAAAACATATATATATAATTAACCCTAATTATCATAGTATGAAATCCAAATATTTTTCTGGTGCATAATGTCCCCTTGGTCCTTACCTGACCTCTGACATCCCCTTCCTCCCTCTCCTGCCCACTCCCCCCATACACCTGCCTTCTTGGGTTCTTCAAACGCATGGCATCCCCAATCATATCCCTCCTGCCAGGGATCCCTTCTGCCTGAACCATCTTCTCCCACACCATGGTCTGGCTTATTCTAACCCCAGACACCCTTCAGTGTCACAATCTCAGAAAGACCTCCTTTTATCACAGTCTTTCTCTCAGACCCAGCATGGCCTTGGTGCCAGTTCATGCTGGTTTGCAAAAGCCACTGTGACCACGTCTTCCCAAATCCATGCTCAGTGACAACAAACAAGTAGCGAGCTTGAAATTTGGGAGCAGTCATACAGAAATTGTCAAATACTATCAAGCGAAGCTTTTTGTGTGTGTTTACTCTTCAGAAAGCTGGTTCTTAAGCATCTTTGAGGACATTGCACAGACCCCTACTCTCCTCATTTTCTATGTCCTTATTTTGCTTTATTTTTCCCCACTTGTCACTATCCGAAATGGTATAATTTATGTCTTACCCACGTCTCCACCAGAATGAGCGCCCCATGCAGACAGCATCTTTCCTCCCTTCCTGGCTATCTCCCCCTGCCTCTGTGTACAGGAAACATCTGTCCACGTTCAATCACCACTGGACATTTTTTGAGCAGTCTGTGTCTTGTGCTGTGAGTCCCCGAGCATGGACATTCTCCCTCGGTCCTCACAGTATCTGCTTTCCCATTGTACAGATATGAAAACTAAGGCTGGATGATGGTTAAAAAAAATATTTATGCACCTGAGTTTTCCTCGGTGCCCCTCTTATTTTCAGAATCCACGAGGCAAATTGTAAATGTCATTGTCATTTCCAGACAGAATGAAATGTGGAGAGGGAATAAGATTAGAGAGATGAAGGTGGAAGCTCCCCCAGGAGCCCTTCTCAGAGGTTTCTCCTTCCAGGTTGACTCTGACACTGCAAATATTACTGCAGCCACATCTATTTTTTGAAGTGAACATATCATTTGGAAGCAGAAAACATCACTGGACTTCTGCAGCAAAGGCAAAAACATTCTGAGGATTCTCCACTCCCTGATTACTCGGGATTCCGTGAGAAAGGACGACCTCCTCTTCCATCAACCCTCTGATTTTTTCGAATACTTCTCATTTTTTTCCAGAAAAAGGTAAACTTACAAATTCATCAGCCCTCCTAATTAGGTGGTTCGGACTTAATTCTTATGCTAAAGGCATTTCACAGTGACCACAGAGTCTCAGAATTCCGTGTTTTTTCCTGACATAGCTAGTGCCACCTGCTTCTAATCCATTTTGCAAAGAGGACTCAGCGCAGATGTCTTCGGGGACCTAGAAAGTCTTAATTCTGCCTGCAAAACTGTAATGACATTCACAAAAAGAAAACTTGGGCTGGTGACCTTCTCTGATGCCTGCTGGCTCCCACTGCCGGGTTAGAATTTGTCTGACTGTTTCACCTGCAGAGGAAAGGCAGATGGCTTCTACAGAGGGGTAGGCACCTCTCTGCACCAGAATGAGCAGGTTCAGAGGGGAAGCAATGTCTGGAGTGGGAACGAAGCAGGCAAGCAATGCGTTACTTACAGATTTTCCTGAAAAGTCAGGACTGCAACTTTTTGGTGCTCCATATAAAAGAAGGCCTCAGAAAACCTGCGAACCTGTGGAATACAACAACGTAAGCAGGTTAATTCTTCAAGTGGGCATTACTTCCTCTTTTTTTATTAATTGTGGATCAAGGAAACTAGTGGTGTGAAGCAGTGGAGGCAGTCTGTGCCCACGGCCTCTCGCAGGCTATTCTGTCTCCTCCACGGCTCTCAGCACACAGGTGGTACGGACGCCGTTTAACGCCTGGTTATGGATCGGTTCTTGTATTGCCTTCTATCATCTTTATGTTTAGACCTTATTTCTTCCATTAAAATATAAGGCCTTTCATATACAATCTGAAACGTTTTCATCAAACTGCTTAACACAGCCTTCATGGCACTTTCCTAGTTATTATATGAAAACATTTGTGTTCTGCATTTAGTAAGTTTCATCTGTACCCTTCTATATGAAGCCAGCACATTGTACCCCACCATTGCACTAATGTACACAGCTATGATTTAATAAATAAATAAATAAATAAAAATAAAATGGAAGACCTTTGCAAATAGGGGCTGTGTGCACTCAGATCTCAGGTATTTGGTCCTCTTGCTCTAAACCAAAAGATCGACACCTTTTATCACGGGCTGGTGCCTACCCGTATGCACCCAAATGGAAGAACATTTTGCATTTGCAAACATTATTTACCAATGTTTTTTTTGTTCTTATTAAATCATAACTGTGTACATTAATGCATTTATGGGGGATAATGTGCTGATTTTATATACAATCTGGAATGCTGACATTAAACTGGTTAACATAGACTTCACCTCTCTTACCTAATTGTTGCGTTAAGACATTTATACTCTACTCTTAATAAATTTAACAAATGTTTTCAAAGTACTTGTGATATTCCTTGGTTGTACTTGGAGACATCCCCGGTAGGTATCCCAGAACAAAGGCCTGAGAGGCTAGGCCAGTTTCTGGTGTCCCCTGGCCTCTCACAGGGCACAGGGACAAGCCTCAGATCTAGAGGCTGATCCTAGTTCTTGAACTAACTCTCACAAAGCTTCCCAAGAAGAAACCACGCCCGTGTGACATTTGTACCGTTTGACAACTCACCCTTAGGGTGTGATGCTCCTGGGTGAGGTACGTGGTCACGTGGGAGTGCAGAGTCACCGTGTCCAGGAAGTGAGTCCACAGGGCCATCAGGTGGCCGGCCAGCCAGGCGAGGTCCTTACTGATCTGCTCTGCTATCTTCTCTGGGTTGTTCAGCATCTGGAGAGGCACGAGAGGGTGGGCAAGGCCCCATCGGGGACTCAGTCAGGGCCTGCAGGCATCTTCCTGAAATCTCTGACTTCTGTTTTCAACAAATCTCCCTGTGGCTGTTGCTCTGTGGTGTGTTACACCACGTGGCCTATAGGATCATGTCATCATAACACTGGTTGTGGGAGCTAAAACAGCCATGGCAATAATATTCGCACTGAGGTGGCAGCTCACGGCCTGCAGAGACACACCCGCAGATGAGGTAAGTGCGCGATCCCTCACCGTCTAGCCCAGTCAATTTCTCCCTTTTTATTCACCCTCAGACTTTCTACGGGCAGCTTATTAGATTTCCATGCGTATCTCGCACTTTGATCTTTCTTCCCTCCCTTGTCTTACCCTGGCTACGCCCTGCCAACTTCTCCCACCACCATCCACTGGAGCCTACCACTCGGATCCCCCCATGTGCCCAGCGCACCTCAGATTGTCACACTGGACTCCCTTCTCTTCCTCCCGCCTAATTCTAAACTCAGTGCTCCGCGCTGTCACGGTGACCTCCCCGGGGCAGGAGTGCTGGGCACTCCACACCCGGTGCCCATTCAGTCTCTGCATTCGGCCCTTGGCAGCATCATTGTAGCCTCCCCATCCCAGAAGTGTAAAATGAGGGTTAGTGAACAGAGGCCAGGTCACACAGAGGTGGGATTCAGAAGGATGCACAGCTTGTCCACAGAGCTGATGGCAAGGCCACCTCACAGGAGCAGGGATTTAAAACCTTCGCTTGAGGAAAGATAACGTCTTCCAACCTCACAGCAGCTGAGCAGCAAGGCGGCTTGCACACGCAGGTGTTAACAGCCTGGGCCCCCACCACCTTCCCCAATCTCTCTGCGTTTCTTAAGGAAGATACCAGGTTTCCCTACAAGTTAAGGGAGCAAAACCGGAAACGGCCCGGTGCCTTTGGGGAGAGAGCCTCCGACAGAGACATTATAAGCGGCTGTGATTTAGGTCCAGGAGAGCCACCCTCTTCTTGGGGAGTAACTCAAACCCTGCAGCAGTGAGACAAGAGGTCAGCTATCTGAGGAGAGGCAAGGAGCCAGTTGCCAAGGCCTGACCCACAGCTCTAAGCCTCATCATTTATTCATTCAATGAGCATCTTCCACGTCTCAGGCAAGCGTTTAGACCAAAAAGGATACAGGGCTGAGCAAGCAGGGTCTCTGTCTGCAGGGAGCTTCATTCACAGGTGGAGACAGGAATGTGAGTTGACAGCTCTATGTGGGGTGGGGATCTCTGGCCCACACGCAGACCAGGGGCACAAAGCCACAGCCATTTCTAACCCATCTCGTCTCTTTCTTTGCCCTCTGCCTGTCTCCTCATGTGTCAAATGAGTGTGCAAAGCCAACCACTGCTTTTGGCAACACAGAGGGACCTGAGTCTGGTGCTCCGCTGGAAGCACCGTGAGTCCCTCGTGTTACTCTCAGACACGGACCACATGAAGGCGGATCAGGTAAAGGAGGTGTCGGAGCGAGGGACACAGTGAGCCCTAAATGCTGGGGCTCAGGCTGCACAGTTAATGGGCAGCTTCCAAACAGCAGGCACCAGGCACTGTGGCACCTCCAATGTGCTTCTCCTAAGAGGTAAGAATAGTCCTTGTGTCTGACAAGGACATGAGCAGCAAGCCCCCCAATGAGGGAACATCCTGCCTTTTCCTCTGAGGGAAGCACCATTCTCTCCACTGGCTCTGCGGCAGTCAGGGGTCAAACAGCAAATATCTACTCTGGGCTCTATCTCATAGATCAAGGTCAAAGTGTTCAGAGGTAGAGAAGCGAGAGCCGGGTGGGGCTTCTGGGGACTGGGGCCAGTCACCGAGAAACCTCCAGGGTGGAGAGCGAGGTTTTCAGCTGAGCTGCAGTGACGCGTATTTACCGTCTGCAACACACAGCCCTCACTGGGGAGAACCCACCTCCTGGGCAACTCTGGGCACACACGGCCCGCCTCACCTCTGCCTCCCAGCCCGGCCTGGTAGGCCCCTGTACCCTTCCTCCCTAGCCGCCTACAAAGGCCTGAACAGCCCTGTTACCTCCACCCGCCAGACCCCCTACCCCAACCCTTGAATCCCTTCTCCTGCCACTTTCCATGGCCCTTTCCTCTTCTCTTCCCCACATTGGACTTGACCATTCAAGGAGCCAGTTCTCTGACTCCTCGTTTCTCATGACTCTCTTGAAAGCTCTGCTGTGTTCCGAGCATAAGTCTCAGCTCCCTGTCCTGGAGTCTCCTGCACAAGCCTGCCTCCCAGCACCTCCAACCATGCGGCTTGGTCTACTTCCCACATCCGTCCTCGCCTGCACTCTGAGCTTTAGCCTTCTTGGTATTCCCAGTGCCTCCCGTGAGCATGGATAGAGCGGGGCCAGTAACTCTCTACTTAATGAACAGGTGACTTGGCACCATGGGGAGGCATCCAGGCCCCCAGAGCCATGGCTGCCCTTTCTGGGCTTCCTGTCCCCTTGCCAGGGCACTCCTCCTCAACCACCTGGCACTGGCAAACACAGTATGCACCCTACCTCACTCATAGGAGGGGGAGGAGGGAAGAAGAAAGAAGAGGAAGAGTAGGAAGAGGAAGAAGAAGAGGAAAAGGATGAAGAAAGAAGAGCTATTCATTAAATGTGTCCTTGGAAGAATTGTTTTTCCTTCTGCTGATTATAGAAATGGGTTCAGATAAGGTTGGAGCAGCTTCTGATTAAGGCACAAGAAGACTCTCCCACCCTTGCACGTGACCAGGCTGTGTGGTTACAGGTGGCAGGTGTGGGGGGAGGGTCTTCAGAGCCCAGAGGGAGTCCTCTCACACTAGCAGGGAGGCAGGGGTGGTCCAGCGCTGTCCTAGGCAGGACTCCCTGAGAAAAGGGCTCTAAACCCTCCCCACTGGCCCGTCACCTTCCCTGCTCTGTGCCAGGGGCTGCGCTAAGCTCTGAGCAGCCGGAGCTCTCTGACTGTACCATGACGCTATCCCCACAAAGCACCGGAGAAGTGATGTGCAAAGGTCAGGGATGGCTTCCTGGAGGAGGTGACGTCAGCCCGTGTCTTTAAAGTGAACAGGTTCCCCATCAAGAGAAACCTGCTGAAGCTTTTCAGTTTGATGGGTACATAAAAAAAGAGAGAGAGAAACCTGCCTCACATCCCCTGAGGGCATCATCCTCCCCACACTGTCCTCACTCCTGGCTGCAGGTAGAATCCCTGGGAGGCATCAGTCCACAGGTGCTTGTGCCCATCTCAAAATCCCTGAGGAGGAGGCGCAGGTATCCACATATTCAAAATGTTTCCCAGGTGATCTAGGGCCGGACCAGGGCTGCAAATCTGGGCTTGATCACATTCCCTGCCTTGTGCACATTCCCACCTCTGCCCGGAATCCCTCCCACGAGCCACACATGCATATGCAACTGCCCAGCTCCAGAGCCCGCCCCGCTGCCCTGCCATGGGGGCCCTGTCCACCCGTGTCCACCTGCACGGCGCTGCCGTCCCACCGCACACGTTCGCACAGTACGCTCCCGTGACTTCTCAACGAGCTTCAGTATGTGGATCTGTTCACAGATGGCAGGTGGGATCGCCTGCAAACGCTGCACTCCCCAAACTCTGCACACTCGCAGGGCACACCGCACCAGAGGCTTCTGGCTTGGAACTCACATCCTTAACCACTTCCTACCCCCCGGATGTTAAAGGGCACAGAGTCAGGGCCATCAGCTCATCCACTTACAAGACTTGGCACCAAGAGTGACTTGGATGAAAGAAAATTCAAGGTATTCAGGGAGACTTTTATCAAAGAAAATGAAACCTAGGGTCTTGAGTTTAGTCTGATATTTACCTTGAGGGGCTATTCTCTACCTTGCACTATTTGGAGACTTGCTTTGCATTTTTCCTTTAGCTAATTTTTTTTTTCCCGAGAAAGACATGAAATCAATATTTATTTTTTTAATGTCCCATGCATTATGCTAAGATTTTTTTTCAAGCATTATTTTCAACACAGTATAATTCTCAGTACAGCACAGCATCCTTGCATCCATATTTCATATGAGGTAAATGGAGATTAGCGAGCTTAAATGACTTGCCCAACGTCACAAAGGTATCAGTATCACAACCATGTATTTTTGTTTATACCCTACCACTCTTCTCTGAAGACTCTGCTATCACTTATTAGCTGTAAAGACTACGATGTAGAAAAACTGGCTGTAAACCTTTAATTTTTAAATAGCTGTTCTGAAGTCTCTGGTATTTCTACCCTCAAATCATGCAGCAACTTAAAGCAGCTTTTGTCTCTACCTGCATGTAAACCAGCTCTGAGAACCGTGTGTGCACATCAGGGTGATTCCAAGGCCACACCACAAACCCTGGCAATTCCAGACTCCTAATCCAATCACTGTCCCACCCCTTGTAGTTAGTTAGTCCTGTAACTCTGATAAATTCATGGTTTTCAATGAGTTCACTCCCATCCTGCTTGTTCCTTAGCTCTCTTTTTTTTTTTTTCTATTTTATTAAACCATAGCTGCTTACATTAGTGCAATCAGGGGGTTACAATGTGCTGGTTTCATATACAATCTGAAATGTTTTCATCAAACTGTTTAACATAGCCTTCATGGCATTTTCTTAGTTATTGTATGATTAACATAGCCTTCATGGCATTTTCTTAGTTATTGTATGAAAACATTTGTATTCTGCATTTAGTAAGCTTTGCCTGTACCCTTCTAAGATGCACCATAGGTGTGGCTCCACCAATTACCTTCCCTCCACCCAGCCTCCCCCCTCCTCTCCCATCCCATATTCTTGTGCTATAGTTGGGTTATAGCCTTCATATGAAACCTTTCAATTAGCTTCATAGTAGGGCTGAGTACATTGGATACTTTTTCTTCCATTCTTGAGATACTTTGCTAAGAAGAA
>CAUYON010010184.1:0-11368 GCA_963573935.1 Arctocebus calabarensis | reverse complement strand
CTCTGTCTCCAAAAAAATATATGAATAAATAAATAAAATCAAAGCTACTTGTAAGAAACTTTCAAGTTTTAAAATTAATCAATTTCTATTTCAGATCAGAACAGGTTCTGTATGATAAGTTTCCTGACCATGCTGTCCTCTGTTGTGCTTTGGGGACTTACTGCCCTCATTGGTAAGTCATGGATTGACCTTTGGCATTGTTCACAGGGTGTCCACGAAAACACCCAGCACAGTCCTGAATCAGAAAGAGCAACAATTGCATGTAATGAAAGAGTGGGCTCTCCTGACCAACTTAGCCGTCAATCAATTGTGATTTCTATAATTGAGTGTGCATTCTGCTTGCCAAGGAGGTGAAGCAATAGCAGTGGGAATTTTAAATAATTGGATATTTATTGATCTGCCTACTTCCTGTCTGACAATGCACCTATTATGCTTGATATGTTCTCAAGAGGTGTATGTAAAAGTGCCTTGGAGGGCAAGACGTATGAAGAGAAAACTGTCACTGCTAGGTAGTAGATAAGAGTTAAATGAGTATAAACAGAAAGGAAAAAAACCCACGAGCGGAAGAGCTCGTATTCCGCTAGTATGTTCAGACCTGACAGGCTTTCAGGGGCGTGGGTGGGGAGGGATATGAAAGTTGAAGAATTCTTAGTGATTTAATAAGAAAAGGTAACAGCCTGCTGAATGAGCGTAATAACTTCAGTAAAGGTACTGAAGCAGAAATGCATGAGAAGCAGTGTTTGGGGTACAGTAAGCAGGTCAGTGGGACCAGAACAGAAGAGAGGGTTACTGAGGGGAAGGCTGGAAAGGTAGATTGGTGAGCTGGTAAGGGACCTTGTATAAGAAAATGTCAAAACTTGGACCTAAGAAAATGAAAAGCCGTTGGAAGCAATGTTCAAGCTGTCTTTATTTATAGAGCAGTGACTCAGAAGAAAGTGTTTCTGAAATGTGTAATTCGAACTTTAGAAAAGAGAGGCTTGAAATAATAATACTCAAAAAATAATTTCCAGTTACTTACAGTCAAAATCAGAGCAACAGACTTTAAAATTTTTACTTCTGGCTGAGCAGAGAGGCTCACACCTGTAATCCTAGCACTCTGGAAGGCTGAGGCAGGTAGATTCTTAGGTCAATACCAGCCTGAGCAAGAGCAGGAACCCACATCTACTAAAAATAGAAAAACTCGCTGGGTGTCATGGTGGGCACCTGTAGTCTCATCTCCTTGGGAGACTGAAGCAAGATGATTGCTCAAGTCCAAGCGTTTGAAGTTGCTGTGAGCTATGATGCCACAGGACTTTACCCTGGCAACAGAGTGAGAATATATAAATATATATGTGTGTGTATATATGTATATATATATTTTTTCTTTTTTGCTCCTTTTTATTTTATTTTATTTTTTATTTCAGTAGAGTGCCATCGTGTCACAGCTCATAGCAACCTCCAGCTCTTGGACTAAGGCAATTCTCTTGCCTCAGCCTCCCGAGTAGCTAGGACTATAGGCACCCACCACAACGCCTGGCTACTTTTTTTGTTGCAGTTTGGCTGGGGCTGGGTTTGAACCTGCCTCCCTGGGTATATGGGGCTGGCACCCTACCCACTGAGCCACAGGCGCTGCGCTGTTGCTTCTTCTTTTTTTTTTTTTTTTGAGACAGAGCCTCAAGCTATCACCCTGAGTAGAGTGCTGTGGCATCACAGCTCACAGCAACCTCCAACTCCTGGGCTCAAGCGATTCTCCTGCCTCCACCTCCCTAGTAGCTGGGACCACAGGCACCTGCCACAAGTCCTGGCTATCTTTTGGTTGCAGCCATCATTGTTGTTTGGCAGGCCGGGCTGGATTAGAACCCACCAACTCAGGTGTATGTGGTTGGTGCCTTAGCCGCTTGAGCCACAGGTGCCAAGCCATGCTCCTTTTTTATTTTGTCAGGTGGGAGCTGAATTTTACAGTCAGTAGAATAATTATGAGCAACCATACAGGTGTGTATAATTGAAAGGTGACTCATTTTAAAAGGGCCCGTGTGTTTACAATGTCAACACAATTAGTATGTAGGATTCATGATCATAGTCCAGTTCCCTTAAAGCAGTGGTTCTCAAACTCTATGCAAAAGAGTCAAATGGGAATTCTGGTTAAAGTACAGATTCTTTGGCCTTATACCTAAAGATTCTGGTTTATGGCTCAGGTTCTATAGCTCAGTGTTTAAGGTGCCGGCCACATACACTGGGGCTGGCCGGTTCAAACCCAGCCCAGGCCTGCTAAACAACAATGACAACTACAACAAAAAAATAGCCGGGCATTGTGGCAGGCACCTGTAGTCCCAGCTACTTCGGAGGCTGAGGTAAGAGAATCACTTAAGCCCAAGAGTTTGAGGTTGCTGTGAGTTGTGAAGCCACGGCATTCTACCAAAGGTGACACAGTGAGACTCTGTCTCAAAAAAAAAAAAAAAGAGCTCTGGTTCACTAGATCTGGTATGGGGAGCCCAGTGATGAGCCTTGTCAATAAGCATTCCAGGTCACTGTGATGCTTGTGCTCTAAGGGGTGCACAGTCACCATGGAAAAGGTTGTCTCCCCAGTAACTGGATATTGAACCTGCCAATATACAGATGCTTGACTCAGATCATTTATATAAACCCTTCTTTCTTGTTCCTTCATCCATCCACTTATCCATCTACCTATCAACAAATACTTAATGTCTACTTTGTGCTAGGGGCTAAGAAGGATACATTAGGGAAAAACACTGAGTTTCTGCCCTTATGGAGTTATCTTCTGGTGAAAGGAACAGGCATAGACAGGTATAGAGCATAGGAAAAAAAGAAAAAGAGAAGGAAATACACAGAGGAAAGGAGGAAGGAAGGAAGAAAGGGAGGAGAAAGGAAGGAGGGAGGAAAGGAGAGCGGGAAAGAAAGGCTAGATAGTAACATAAATAAAAATATATAAAGGAATGGGGAACAAGGAATGAGATGTGAGTGCATTATCTTTTTAATATAAGTGGACAAGAAAAGCTCTCTAATAAGATGACTTAAAATTTTTTATTATAGAACATTTCAAACATATAAAAGGGAGAGGGAATTGCATAGTAAACTCTCATATACTCATAACCAGCTTCCACAATTTTCAACATTTTGCTTTTCTTATTTTAACTATTCCTCACTCCTAGCTTGTTCTTGTTTTGTGTGTGTATGCACACGCGTACATGTTTGGTTGAAGTATTTTCAAGCAAATTATAAAAACAGCTACAAACACCTAGAAATATTTTTTGTTATGTCTCTGACATATAAGGATCAGCTTTGGCATGAAAAGATACTCCTGTCTCATCTCAAATACGTACTGCCCCAGATCAGAAGTCAGACATTATCTTGAGGAGTACTGGTTCCTCTTAGCGGGAAATGGTATTTAGAGACCACAGTTTGGGTGCTAAGGGTGCTCCATGGCTACGAGGTTGTCAGTCCTTTCAGGTATTTTCAGTGGAAATAGAAAATACATAATTTATTTATTTATTGAGATAGAGTCTCACTATGTCACCCTTGGTAGAGCGCTGTGGTGTCACAGCTCACAGCAACCTCAAATTCTTGGGCTCAAGAGATCGTCTTGTCTCAGCTCCCAAGTAGCTGGGATGGCAGGTGCCTGCCACAATGCCTGGCTATTTTTAAAGATTGCGCCTTGCTCTTGCTGAGGCTGATCTCAAACTCTTGAGCTCAAGCTATCCATCTGGCTCAGCCTCCCAGAGTGCTAGGATTACAGGTGTGAGTCACCCTACTTGGCCTTACTTACTTGGCCACCTTACTTATATAATAAACTGTATATTAGTTTATATTTAAAAAATTAATAATAATTATGTGTTCATACAGATATTTCACATCCATATTTAAGAATACAAAGTTTTACATTAGTTTTATAGTTGTTCCTCTGCTATCTCACACCAAACTCCTGGTTCTAAGGACTTTAGCATAATTACCTATTTATATATAATAGTGTCAAAATAACTATGCCAATATTACCAACCAACAGTGAGACTAGGAATATGGTTTAAGGTTATTTGTTTGTTTGTTTTTTAGAGACAGAGTTTCCCTTTGTCGCCCTTGGTAGAGTGCTGTGGCATCACAGCTCACAGTAACCTCCAGCTCTTGGCTTAGGTGATTGTCTTGCCTCAGCCTCCAGAGTAGCTGGGACCATGGGTGCCCGCCACATTGCCCGGTTATTTTTTTGTTGCAGTTTGGCCAGGGTTTGGCTTGAACCTGCCACCCTCAGTATATGGGGCTGGCGCCCTACTCACTGAGCCACAGGTGGCGCCCATGGTTTAAGGTTTTATTCTTCATGTTCATGGGGTGTGTTCCATTAGTAGTATATATTACATAGTCATATTTTAGAGTCACTTGAGATAATTTTCCTCTTTATGTTAGTTAAACTTTAAATTTGATATAGAATTAGGTTTGTTGGTTTTTCTTCTTCTTCTTCCTCTTTTTTAATAGTTCCTTTTATTTCCTATTTGATTTAACTTTGTTTGTTTGTTTGGGATTCATTGAGGGTACAAAGAATTAGGTTACGCTAGTTGCATTTGTTAGATAAAGACTCTCTTGTAATTGTGTCCCTCCCTGTAGAGGTGTGCCATACACCGTGACATCCCCATCCCCCTTCCTCCTCTCCACTCCCCACTCCCTCATTGACTTCACTTTTAAAATGATGGGAACATTTATGTGGTTCCAAAATGAAAACCATGAAAAGGGTACTTTAATCTAGCTTCTATCCCTGCTCCCCTACCTTCCTCTTATCCTGTCTGATAACTAATAATTTTTTTGTTTGCTTTTGGTTCATCCTGTATTATTTTTTCTGAAAGTATGAGCAAATTGCACACACACATACATACTTGTATTTTCTTCCCTTCATTACACAAAGAATATGATTCTATACATAGTAAATACTACTCTGTGCCTGCAGAGCATTTTATAGGAGTGTATACAGATCTTTCCTTTTTACAGTTGCATCCTTGTGTGGATATAGCTTAGCTTATTCAATCAGTTCCTTGTTAATGACATTTGGGTTGTTTCTGGTCCTTTGCTGTTTTAAACAGTGGAGAAACGAACGGCCTATTGGAAAACGGCACTTCACAGTAGCACAATGAGACACCCATTTCCTTGCAGCCCCTCCCAGAGTGTACTGCCAAACTTAGATTCTTGCCATTGGCAAATGGGAGCCACTGGGAAGCTAAGAGAGAGAAAGGATATGACCCCATGCATGATCCCCCATGCACAGGATCACTCTGGCTGCTGAGTGGAGAGTAAGCTGCAAGAGTGGAGAGATAGGTCAGTGAGAAGCTGGGAGAAGAGTCAGATGAACAATGATGCTACTAGACCAAGGTAGTAACAGAAGGGAGAAGTGGTCAAATCCTGGGTTTTTGCATCAAAAATCTTAACAAAATACCTCCTTATAACAAATACTTGTAGTCTTAAGGTACCAGTCAACTATTGGAAACTATTGGAACAAACTTTTTACCATCACAGAATATAATGTTATATCTCCTTTAGCAAAAGCTCTGTATCTCTGTTAACAAATATAGATTTCAAGAGAAACAAATGATAAAACAAAACTAAGAATTAGATTGGATTTAAATTCTTTTGTCAAATTCAATTTTTATTTCTAATTTTATTAAATAGACTTAGAAACTCAGCTTCACAATAACATGATATAAAATAAGAATATATTTAACTTGTTATGATATCCCTCTTTCATATCATTTTAAAAAAAGGCAAATTGTTAATCTGGATGTTTATATCCCCAGAAGCATTTGTTTATGAAGTGTTTTAATTCATAAATTAAAACAATTTTAATTCTGATCTAGACTGCACAGCCAGGCTTTGGTGGCTCACGCCTATGATCCTAGCACCCTAGGAGGCTGAGGCTGGAGATTGCTTGAGTCCAGCCTGAGCAAGAGCAAAACCTCATCTCTACCAAAAATAGAAAGATTAGTGGGTGTGGTGTTGTGCTTTGTACTCCCAGCTGTTTGAGAGGTTGAGGCAGGAGCATGGCCTGACGCTAGGAGTTTGAGGCTGCAGTGAGTTATGAAAATACCACTGCACTCTAGCCCCGGCAACAGAGCAAGAAATTATCTTAAAAAAAAAAAAAAAAAGACAGTCTGGGTGTGGTGGCTCATGCTTGTAATCCTAGTGCTTTGGGAAGCTGAGGTGGGTGAATCACCTGAGCTCTGGAGTTCAAGACTAGCCTGAGCAAGAGCAGGATTCTGCCTCTAGTAAAAATAGAAAAACTAGCCAGGTGTTGTAGTGGGTGCCTATAGTCCCAACTACTCGGGAGGCTGAGGCAAGAGGATTGCCGGAACCCAGGAGTTTGAGGTTACTGTGAGGTATGACACCATGACACTCTACCCAGGGCAACAGAGTGAGACTCTGTCCCTAAATAAATAAATAATAAATAAATGGACTGCAGCAAATGCTGTAGGAGTTGAATTTTATAATCTTTTCCATGGAGTTTTAATTCTCAGTGTGGAAGAGTGGGAAAGGGGAACTTCTGTTTTGTTTTTGGAGTCTATAATGGCGACAAGGGCTGTGGGGAGGTCCAAGTCTGCAGCCCTTGCCTTTGGTTTACTGATGCTCCTTATACCAACTCAAGGTGTATTTTCTCCAAGGCTTTATGTGAATTGTATTCTGCTTTCCAGGCACCTCGGTGGACGCGTACCCTTTCATTCACTTAATGAGCCCTCACCCAAATCCTCACCATGGCTGCTATGGGGACATCATGACCATGGAGACCAACTGTGATTTAAACACTTTGGTTGGCTGTGGTAAATGAAAAGCAAAACAAATGTTTGCCTTTCCCCCATCATCATTTTCAGATTCTTTCTTAGGAAGTAATTTAATTTTGAAAAGATATAATCATCATGATGATAATATTATCAAAATTAACAATTAAAAAAACCCCAGAATCCTGACCAACCTAACAACTCACTTCTTGTCATTTTTTTTCTCTCATTCTTTCCAAACTTTGTCCAGATGTGTTTATTTCTACTATTATTTCTATTGAAACTACTGCTTACATAAAATGTTAGATTCTGACTTTCGTTTTTGTTGGTTGTTGTGTTTACTTCATGTGAATTTGAGCGTTTTAGCAAGCCTCTTGCTCTTTTTATTGTCTCTCTTTTGCAATTCTGTTCCAAAGTCATCTTTGTGATGGTATCCCATTTTAGAGTGTCACAGCTGGAAGCAACCACAAGGACACATCTCACCCCACCCTCTTGATTTACAGATCAGAGCCCCAAAGCTCCGCAAGGAGAGACTTCCAGTTGCCAGGCAGTGGCAGGGCCAGGCTAAAACTTGGGTTGGCTGAGTTCTAGCCCAAGAGACTTCCCCATGTGCCAGTGTTGGGGAAATTAGGAGAAACAGAGAAAGTGGCACCTGTCAGAGGTTACAGACCTGTCTGGGTTGGTTGTTCTAAGCCCTTGGCAGCAGTCAGGGGCAGTGGCTAATTTAGGAAACTTAGAAAAAGGATTCTTCTCTGGAACAGAACAAATAAGGCACCCTAGTTTTGTTCTTATTACTTTAGGGATCCATGGTTCTGAAATGTTTGCTGAGATGGATTTGAGGGCCATAAATCCTTACCAGACTGTGATCAAAGAAGTGGGACAAAGGCATTGTGTGGACCCTGCTGTCATTGCGGCCATCATTTCCAGGGAAAGCCATGGTGGAACCATCCTGCGAGATGGCTGGGACCACAGGAGACTTAAATTTGGTTTGATGCAGGTATTTAGCTAGAAACTTTTCATCAGCCCCACTTCATCCTTCCTTACAGAAGCTCAGCCCAAGCTGCAAATCCATTTGGGGTGTTTCCAGGCCCCAAACACCCTAGTATCTGGCATTTGGCTACTGTGTAATTTGTTCTGGGATTTCTGTACCCCATTTTTGGACTTGTTCATTATTGGATATCTTCAAAAAAGTATTTTATGAGTTTAGTAACTATGATAAATAATATGCAATGTACAGTAGAACCTGCCAAGTTGACCGCCTCCTTACATTAACCACCTCTTAAGTTGACCTAATTTGCATAGACTGGACATGCACCACATGTACATATCAGGGGTCTAGTTCCTCATGTTGACCACCCCCATATGTTGACTACTTTGTTACAGTCCCTTGGTTAATCAACTTACAGAGCTTCTACTGTACTTAAATTGAAATAATCTTATAAGGGCACTATTATTACAAGTCTCCAGGGTTCAGGAAATAGTGAATTTTCATCCATGTGGATCAAAACACTGTATAATTGAGCCAACTTGTTTCTTTAAGTAAATTGGAGGAAGAGGAGCCAAAATACCTAGATGTTTGCTTCTAGGCTCCATTTAAAATTATCCATAGATGCACTGACATCTAGCCTTCCAGTTTAGGAACACACTTTTACCTAAATTAACTGGATAATTGTTTTTTACTACACACGTCTATACTTTGGGTGCTAATTATTTGTTTTGAAACAATTTTGTTATTGGTTGGTTGATTGTATGTTACAACGCTTAGCTAACACTATACCATGTCTACTTCTCCTAAGGGGTATTTTGTTTCTGCAGCAGAAAGCACATTAGAATTGGCTCTGTGGAGACGAAGGAGGGGTGTTGAAGCCAGTAGAGATGAACTTGAACACAAGGAAAAGAAATTAGAAGCAGCAGAAAAATGTGTTGCTTCATGCAGATGCTGATATTATTATCTGGATTTTCTAGCTTGATAAACAAATTTACCATCCTGTTGGCACCTGGGACAGCAAAGAACATCTTTTGCAGGCTGTTGGGATTCTTACAGACAGAATTAAGGTAATCCAGAAAAATTTCCCCACATGGAGTGCAGCTCAACACTTCAAAGGTAAGCTATACTATGAGTGCTTTGTTGAAATGAGCAGTGAATGAAACAGCTGAAGGCCAGATGTGCCCTGGGCCTCCTCAAGAACACATCTGGGTTAGCAGTAGACCTGGGAGGAGCTGTGCTGAGGCTGCATTTGCATTTTCTGAACCACTGAGTTACTGTGAATGGTTTTCCCTTCTGCAAGATGTTGTGGTCCTTATTGCATCTCTCATGACTTATTGAGGCATTGAGCAATGCCTTGACAGTTAACACAATCATTTAAAAGAATGTTTGCCTTCCTCTTATAGGTTTTTTCCTATTGTAAGAAACCGTCAAACACTTTCCAAATCGTTTGACAAACTTTTACTTGATGAGCATTTTCAGGGCTTCAGGTACCATGATATATCCAAGCACATATATCTATTTGGCTGACCACAGGCCCCATCAAGTTCAGCATGTCCCAGATGGTATTAACTTATTAGCCTCACACTGTAAATTTGTTCTTTCTTCTGCCCTTTCTGTGTTTTTTGGAGGCACCATAACCAGCCATTCTAGCCAGAAAATCAGATTGCTTTCTTAGGTTCCTCTTCTCTTTATATCTAATACGTCAATTCCTATTTATATTTATTTCCTATAAATGGCATGTGGTAAGTGGTATGTCATCTATACTTTGATGGTCTTAATATTGAGCAACCTCAATTCTCCATTTATTTTCTTTTTTTCTTCTAATCACCTCTTGCAGTAGAACAATTCTCTATTTCGAAGTCCTTACGGGGAGGGATCAAGACCAAAGTCTTTTTCCCTTGACCTCAGCAGAACACCATTATGTTAAGCACCTAAATACCTACTGTAGATAAAATTCTAGGGTAAAATAGCATGTGCATATACACATAGGCACACATGTGTGTATGGTACATGCTACAAAGAAATGAATAAGTCTTGGACACCTCTCAGTCAGTATGGCACCTCTTCTGGCATAGAATAGATGTTATAAAATATTTACTGAATGAATGAGTGAATAAATGTACAAAAGAATAAGTGAATTATTGAATAAGAGAATGTTATAAGCATTCTCAGACAGAAGATTTGCTGGGAACCTGGTTCTTCCAGGCCTGGACTACATAAAATGCAAATCTGACTCTTGTAGAAAGGAAAACAAAATAATTTTTTTAAAAAAGAGAGTAAGAAAGCCATCTGGAATTTTCCTAGTGATTCTTGGGGTAGCATATCCTTTCAGTAAGGGAGGAAGACGAAAGAGGGTTTCAGACTACCTGCTTTGGAAGATATTGACGTCCTGAAAATGCTCATAGCTCATTTCTCCTGAAAGTTAATTATTTGAGCCTAAACCTCTGTGTTTCATTTCAGGTGGTCTCTTGGCTTTTAAGTCAGGAACGGAAGCCATGGTTACCCCAGCGGACATAGACAATGACTATGTCAATGACATACTTGCCAGAGCTAAGTTCTACAGACGACAGGGCTATTAGGCGAAGCTCTGTGGGTGGACCAGGAGGGAAGGAGGCACCCTTTGAAAAACAAGAAATAGTAAAGTCTTTTATTCCCTGATTCTTTTCCTCCAGTATTCTCTTTATGACTGGGATGCCAAGAGATGCTCTATGGGAAACCCCACCCTCAGAAGCAGACCCTGAGGCAAGAATTCAAGTGAGGTAGTTTATCTGTAAGGTACAGGGAACACAGATATGAAGTGGGTCTGTGATAAGGCAAGGGAAGACAACCAATAAAATGTGTCATCAAGCTAGCCACACAATGGGCACCAAAGACCAGAAAAACTGCTAGGAATGGTGCAAAACACATACCTCAGAATTGTTATTATTGTTTTTTTATTTTTTTATTTTTTAGAGACAGAGTCTTACTTTGTCACCCTCAGTAGAGTGCCATGGCATTATAGCCCACAAGAACCTCTAACTCCTGGGCTTAGGCAATTCTCTTGCCTCAGCCTCCCAAGTAGCTGGGACTACAGGCGCCCACCACAACACCCAGCTATTTTTTCATGCAGTTTGGCCCAGGACCAGGTTCGAACCTGCCACCCTTGGTATAATGAGGCTGGCACCCTACCCATTGAGCCACAGGCACTGCCCATTATTATTGAGTAAGATAGCCTTACTCAGTCACCCTGTGTAGAGTGCTGTGGCATCATCATAGCACAGAGCAACCTTAAACTCTTGGACTCAAGTGATCATCTTGCCTCAGGTACCTGTCACAGCCCCTGTCTAATTTTTTTTTTTTTTTTGAGACAAAGCCTCAAGCTGTCACCCTGGATAGAGTGCTGTGGCATCACAGCTCACAGCAACCTTCAATTCCTGGACTCAAGCGAGTCTCCTGCCTCTGCCTCCCAAATAGCTGGGACTACAGGCATCCGCCACAACGCCTGGCCATTTTTTGGTTGCAGTCACCATTGTTGTTTGGCAGGTCCGGGCTGGATTCGAACCTGCCAGCTCAGGTGTACATGGCTGGCGCTTTAGCCCGAGCCACAGGCGCCGAGCCGCACAGCCCCTGTCTAATTTTTCTATTTTTTAGTAGAGAC
>CAUYON010010183.1:0-26798 GCA_963573935.1 Arctocebus calabarensis | reverse complement strand
ACTAAAAATCTTTGTAAACATATTACCTCTGTCTGGACCCAGTGGTAGAGAAGAGAAGAGGAGAGGAGGGGAGAGGAGGGGAGGGGAGGGAAGGGGAGGAGAAGATGGGAGAGAGGAGGGGAGGGGAAAGGAGAGGAAATGGGAGAAGGGCCTGGAGGACCAGCTCTTCCCCTCCCAAGTACGCAAGTGACAGACACCACATCCTCCATGATAGCTGCCTACGCTTTCCACAGAGCAGCGGGACTCTCAGCAGTGAGGAAATTGTCCTCCACGCAGCTCCCTTGCCACTCACAGAGTTGGGTGAGGGAGGACAGAGGGACAGACTTGCAGCAGACGCCGTGGGCACGTTGCACCCTCAGGTTCATGGTGACACCCATGTTTTCATTCTCAACTCCCTGTACCCACATCTCTTGATAAAGACCCTGAGGGCAGTGCCTGTGGCTCAGTGAGTAGGGCGCCTGCCCCATATACCGAGGGTGGCAGGTTCAAACCCGGCCCCGGCCAAATTGCAACAAAAAAATATCCGGGCATTGTGGCGGGCTCCTGTAGTCTCACCTACTTGGGAGGCTGAGGCAAAAGAATCACCTAAGCCCAGGAGTTGGAGGTTGCTGTGAGCTGTGACGCCACTGCACTCTACCAAGGGCAATAAAGTGAGACTCTGTCTCTACAAAAAAAAAAAAAAAAAGATAGAGACCCTGAGAATTATGTCCCCCTATGGGCACCCCTTATTAACCAGTGACTGACAAACATGGGCTGTCATCTTCAACTCTGCTCCTCCCTGCTGGGGGCTGTTTGCAGGTGTCCCCAGCCATAGCGACCCTCCTGGGACCTGCCTGCTGGCAGTCTTTTGCTTTGCCTTCTTTCTTTCCAGGTCCCACTTCCCAACCACCCATCCTCAACAATTTATTTTTCTGGTAATGCTTCTTAAATAAAGAACTTGTACATGCATCCTGTTCTCAGGATCCGTTTCTGGACATTCATCCTAAGACAGCCTCTTGTTTCAGAGTCCTTGCTGATTCTTTGCCACTAAAGTATTGAAAAGGCCAGGAGTGATTTGTTTACCAGGTGCGTCGAGGATGCTGCGGGTAGAACAAGGGAGACCCTGAGACGAGGAAAAGAGGGAGATTGAAATTGTCTCTTCAAATTAAAGGCAGAGAATTGAGCTTCTGGAGGGAACCTGGAGTGATAAGAAGAGGAGGGTGCTGGGGGGTTGGGGTGGGGAAGAGCTCACTGTGTGGGTGTGAGGTTTAGGGCAAGGGGTGTCCAATGAAAAGGCAGCTTGGGATGCTGCAGTGCAGAACAGAAGAGTGTGATGGAAGGCAAAGCAATCCCCAAACTGAATTCGGTCTGTGGAAGCAGGAGCTCTGAGCCAGAGAAGCTGAAGGACAGTATTACTCACCATGAGCACGCACACCTACACACACACACACACACACACACACACGCCACTCCACTGAGGGTTCAAAGGGATACAATGCCTCCCCTGGCTTCTGGATTGTGCATGAAATGATAAACTTGAACCAATTCTTAGATAAATGAAACAGCGTTTTCAGGTGATCACCTATAGAGGGACTCCTGCAGTAAACGCTGGATCGTGGAGGGTAAGGGAACCATTAGAAAGGACAAGCTAAGGCAATGTATTCCACGCCCACCATGGAACATGGAATCCTCCCTCTCCTATGATGTAGCCCCTGCTCCCTCCAGCCCATGGCAGGGCCAGGGAAGCCCTGAGACAGCCTCCCCTCTCTCCTGACCACCAGGGCCAGGCAGCCTGTGCGGATAGCCTTGTCCTGAAAAACAGCTGCTCTCTTCGGTGACCAGGGTCCAGAGGATGAGCACTCCAGGGCCACTGGGGGCTGATGTGAACCCTGGGACCCTGCCTCTCCACCCACTCCTGTCTCTGACTCTGCCGCCCTTTCAAGTCTTCATTCCACAAACACTGATTCACCCTACGCTACTCAACAGACTCTGTCCCTCTCTCCATCCCTGCTACTTTTTCTTTCTCTGTCTCTCACTGACCCCATTCCTGCCTCGTTCCTCCTTGCTGCCCTCCTTCCTCTCTCCCCTCTCCTCTGTCTCCCTCTCTCTATCCCTTCTCCCAGTGCAGGCCCCTTTGAATTACATTGGCCTATGTCTCTGAAGACAGATGACACAGCAAATTTGACAGTGCCCCCTGAAACCAGCATGTTATAAAGCAATTTGTGCTGACAAGTCTTTTTTCCCCCATTATGAATAACCATGTAATAAACATTATTTTAGATCTTTATTTACACTCTGATTAATTCTTGCAGGTTGCTGAAGGAATCCCTGGATGCAGTGTTTTTAGGTCAAAAGGTGTAGACATTGATAAGGCTTGTGATATATTTGGAACAATCATTTTTATGGCAATGTCATACATGTAACTGGGCTTCTTTAAGTTCATACCAATCTCTGATTTAAAATGGGAGTCACATGTGTTTTTCCAGGGGTCCTGAAGACAGTCACATTCTGGAATATCTCTGCAGATTACTTGTTTTCCAGAGGACCTGCCTGAACTCCTTTCTGCACACTTAAATATTAATACATCTTTTGATTTATTCATCAACACATGTCTACATCAAGCATGCACCAAGTGCTAGCAATGATCCTGGACTAGATCTGCTGTTCTGCCCAGGATGGTCTCAAACTCCTGGTCTCAAGCAATCTTCCTGCCTTGGCCTCCCAAAATGCTGGGTTATAGGCATGAGCCATTGCATCTAGACTGAATCTAGTCGGTCCCATGGAATGCAACCCAGAGTGTGTAAACAACTGAGAATTGTTTTCTTCAAAGTTTTCTGTCTGTCCCCAGAAATAGCAACCCTTCACACTTTGATATACAGCATTCCAAATTATACATAAAACAACTACATATGGAATCATATAGTCTGTCATATTTAACCTGCGGTTCAATAGGAACTCAAACCATAGCCTATTACATTCTTTTTAGTGGCTTCATTTTGTTGAATGGCTACACCATCGTTTATCCACTCAATCTCTTAATTTTAATCACTAGAGGCTCGGCGCCTGTGGCTCAACGGGCTAAGGCGCCAGCCACATACACCTGAGCTGGCGGGTTCGAATCCAGCCCGGGCCCGCCAAACAACAATGACGGCTGCAAACAAAAAATGGCCAGGCGTTGTGGCGTGTGCCTGTGGTCCCAGCTACTTGGGAGGCAGAGGCAAGAGACTCGCTTGACCCCAGGAATTGGAGGTTGCTGTGAGCTGTGATGCCACAGCACTCTACCCACGGTGACAGCTTGAGGCTCTGTCTCAAAAAAAAAAAAAAAATTTAATCACTAGAAATAATACTCTGAAGAATATCCTTATAAATACATCTTTGCTTATTGCTCCAGTTAATTTGTCTAAGCATACATTGCTAGAAGTAGAATTATTTGCTCAAATATACATCCATTTATTTATTTACTTATTTATTTATTTATTTTTGAGACAGAGTCTCACTTTGTCACCCTCGGTAGAGTGCTGTGGCATCACAACTCATGCAACCTCAAACTCTTGGGCTCAAGCAATCCTCTTGCCTCAGCCTCTCAAGTGGCTGGGACTACAGGTGCCCACCACGCTATTTTTTAGAGACAGGATCTCACTCTTGCTCAGGCTGGTCTCAGACTCCTGAGCTCAAGTGATCCACCCACCGCAGCCTCCCAAAGTGTTAGGATTACAGGTGTGAGCCACTGTACCCAGCCTAAATATATACCCATTTAAACTTTTCATATATATTGTCAAATTGCCTACCAGATGGTTGTACCAATATGCCTTCCTAGCAGTGGTGTCTGAAAGTGGCTTTTACTCACACACATGACAGCCCTGGGTAGTTAACGCATTGCTAATATGAACAATTTTACTCATTTTTATTACAATAGAGCAACTTATTTTTTATTTCTTTGTGAAAAAATAATTTTTAAACTATTAATAGAATTAATACTTGAGAGGCAGAGGCAAGAGAGGAGCCATCAGCAAGTCTGAGGGAAGAACACAGATGTTTTAAAAGAGAGGAATTATTACAGACAAAAGCTGAAATTAATAAATTAGACAGCAAAACAGACTTGATAAGTAAGAATAAGAGCCAGTTCTGTAAAAGGACTAAAAAGAAGAGAACAGAAAAGAAGAAGAAAAGGAAAAACTATCAAGCATGAGCAAAAAGTAAGAGTTAAATGACAGTAACACAAGGTCAGGTATAAGAAATAGGGTCTTGGGGCAGCGCCTATGGCTCAGCGAGTAGGGTGCCGGCCCCATATACCAAAGGTGGAGGGTTCAAACCCGGCCTCCGCCAAACTGCAAAATAGAAAAGCAGCCAAGCGTTGTGATGGGCACCTGTAGTCCCAGCTACTCGGGAGGCTGAGGCAAGAGAATCGCCTAAGCTCAGGAGTTGGAGGTTGCTATGAAGTGTGTGACACCATGGCACTCTACCGAGGGGCGAGAAAGTGAGACAAGAAAGAAAGGAAGGAAGGAAGGAAGGAAGGAAGGAAGGAAGGAAGGAAGGAAGGAAGGAAGGAAGGAAGGAAGGAAGGAAGGAAGGAAAGAAAGAAAGAGAGTCTTTACCTCCACATATAAGAATTAAAAGTGATGAGAGAGGGCGGCGCCTGTGGCTCAAAGGAGTAGGGCACTATCCCCATATGCTGGAGGTGGCGGGTTCAAACCCAGCCCCAGCCAAAAACTACAAAAAAAAAAAAGTGATGAGAGAATTCTGTGTTCAAAATTATGTTAATATGCCTGAAATCTTACGTAGAATCAATGGTATTCCTTGAAAATAGAAACTCCTAAAAAATGATTCTAAAGAATCAATATACCAGAATATACTGAAATTATTGATAAAATGAAAAAGGTTGTAAATATTCTATTCCCCCAAGCAACTCTCCCTCAGATGGTTTTGTGAGTGGGTTCTGGGAAATATTATTAAAAATATCATTTCCACGTTATTTAATCTAGATAGTCAAACTAGCATCAGAGATGCAATTTATAATACAAAATGCAATACATTTTATAATATGAAAATCTAGCTAAGCACTTATAGATATAAAAGTCTTAAATAAAATATTAATAAAATTATTAGTAAGTCATACCCAACAGTGTATTAAAAGAACTGTGCGCCATGATCAAGTAGTGTTTATTCCAGGAAGAATGGTTGGCTCGACTTAAGAAATTTATGTTGAATGAAGTATTCTGAATGTAATATTCAGTGAAAGGAAAAAAGCAAATACATCTCCATATAGGCCCAAATGCATTAACTCAATCATAATCTCCAATTTAGATGATGATAATCATGACAAGGAAACAACGATAAACACCTTAGTAGCAAAGATAAGAAGGGCTAAGGATGCTTTTTTTGTCTTTAAATCAGAAGCCACGAGCAGCAAACTTAATGATAAAACAGTAAGCATTGTAGGTGTTTCTACTAGCCAGCATACTCACTATGATTGCCATTAATAAAAATGTTTCTGGGCGGCGCCTATAGCTCAAAGGAGTAGAGCGCCGGCCCCATATACCAGAGGTGGGTTTCAAACCCGGCCCCAAACAAAAAAAAAATGTTTCCAAGCCTCAGAACAATGCCATTAGGTAAGAAAAACAAAAGAAGGGGAAAAATACTAAAAGAAACCGCAAATTATCTTGTTTCTAGAATGTATTTCTTTTATTCCTAGAAAATCCTTGAAAACCAATGGAAAATATTATTGAAATTAATGAAAGGTCAATAAAGTGGTTCAATGCAAGAAACTATAAATTTATGACTTTCTTATATTCCAGCAATAGCCAGTTAGTAAATGTATTGACAAAGGGAGATTTCATTCATAATTGCAAAAATAACTGTAAAATGCCTCTAACTATAGCCAGAAATACAGAAAACTTATGTGAAGGAAACTATAAAATATTCCAGAGAAGAGAGAAAAGTTGGAGAGGTATACTACATTGCATAGCACAAAGCTGTTAGTTTTCCTGAATCATTTTATGGATTTCATACAGATTTAATCAAACTCTCTACGGGATTATTTTTGGAAC
This sequence comes from Arctocebus calabarensis, assembly GCA_963573935.1. NCBI lineage: Eukaryota > Metazoa > Chordata > Mammalia > Primates > Lorisidae > Arctocebus > Arctocebus calabarensis. The sequence goes on along the minus strand of CAUYON010010183.1, from coordinate 20,772 downwards.
TTGCAAGATTGATTCTAAAGTTGTTTGGCAGAATGCATGCAAGAAGAGTCAAGAAATTTTTGAATGGCCTCATAGCCACACAAAATAAAGACTACGTTTCCCATTCTCCCTTGCAGCTAGATGTGTTCACGTGACTTACATTCTACCCAGCAAAAGCATTTTATTGCAGCATTCAGAAATCTTTCTTAGGAGACAATGTACGTGTATCCTTTCCCCTTCCTCTAACTCCTTTGTCCATCCTGCTGTTTGAAACATGAAGTTTGGGCATGAAGACATGCAGGCTGAACTTCAAGGGCGAAGTTCAGTAACAGCAGACCTAGATGGAGCCTGGATCCAGAGGTTTTCATGAAAGACAGAATCACATCAGCACTAAATTAATGTGGAGCTTACATAACATGACAGTGAAATTAATTTTGTACCTTATTTAAAACCACCGTTACTCTGAGTTGTCTTCACTCACAGGTGAATCTAATCCTATTCCTATTTTCTACCATGCTTATATATGTAAATATGTGTGCATATATATTCAGAATATATATAACATATATTTATGTTCAAACAGACCTATATAAACACAGCATACATACACAAGTTTTTTGGGTTTTTTTTTTTGACAGAGCCTCAAGCTGTCACCCTGGAGAGAGTGCTGTGGCATCACAGCTCACAGCAACCTCTAATTCCTGGGCTCAAGCGAGTTTCTTGCCTCCGCCTCCCAAGTAGCTGGGACTACAGGCGCCTGCCACACTGCCCAGCCATTTTTTGGTTGCAGCCGTCATTGTTGTTGTTTGGCGGCCCGGGCTGGACTTGAACCAGGCAGCTCAGGTGTACGTGGCTGACGCCTTAGCTCGCTGAGCCACAGGCGCCGAGCCCATACACAAGTTTTATAAAGGTTTTGTCATTGTTTTCTGGGAGAAAAACTTTTTTCATCATGTTTTCTTCATTGTAAATAGAGTATTTTCCCATTTCATGTTTAGGTATTTATTGGTAGGATAAAGAAAAGCTATGGGTTTTTTGTATATTTATCTTATAATAAGACACCTTGGCTCAGTGCCTATAGTTCAGTAGCTAGGGCGCCAGCCACATACATCAGGGCTGGTAGGTTCAAACCCAGCTCAGGGAGGCTGAGGCAAGAGAATCGCTTAAGCCCAAGAGTTTGAGGTTGCTGTAAGCTGCCATGTCACAGCACTCTACCAAAGGGGACATGGTGAGGCACTGTCTCAAAAAAAAGACACTTTGGGGCGGTACCTGTGGCTCAGCGAGTAGGGCACCGGCCCCATATGCCGAAGGTGGTGGGTTCAAACCCAGCGTTGGCCGAACTGCAAAAAAAAAAGTAGCCAGGCGTTGTGGCGGGCGCCTGTAGTCCCAGCTACTCCGGAGGCTAAAGCAAGAGAATCGCCTAAGCCCAGGAGTTGGAGGTTGCTGTGAGCTGTGTGATGCCACGGCCCTCTACCAAGGGCAATACAGTGAGACTCTGTCTCTACAAAACAAACAAAAAAAAGACACTTTATCTAATTATCTTATTCACATACTTTTTTTTTACTGGAACCTCTGGCTTTTTCTTGTTAAACATTAACTTTAGGAAAAAAGAAATAGGTTTAGCTCTTTACGTTTGATATTCATGTTAGCTGTTTCATTTTCTTTTTGACACTTTCTAGGACCTTCAAGACCATGATGAGTAATAACAAGCTATGCTTCTTATTTTTTCTTCTTCTCTCTTAATTGCTACTGCTCTTTATTTCCATCCCTGGTTGGAGCTCATCACATCTTACTTAAGGGCAAGAATAATTTCTAATTTACCACCACTCTATCCCTGGCACTTAGAACAGGGCTGAGTACACCCCATAAAAATGCAACAGGGCCGGGCACAGTGGCTCACGCCTGTAATCCTAGTACTCTGGGAGGCCGAGACAGGTGGATCACCTGAGCTCAGGAGTTTGAGACCAGCCTGAGCAAGTGTGTGAGTCCCTGTATCTACTAAAAATAGAAAAACTAGCTGGGGTGTCATGGTGGCCTCCTGTAGTCCCAGCTACTTGGGCAGCTGAGGCAAGAGATCGCTTGAGCCCAACAAGAGTTCGAGGTTATTTTCAGCTGTGATGCCATGGCACTCTACTCAGGGCGACAGAGTGAGACTGTATCTCAAAGAAAATAAAAATTAAACGGAAAGAGAAAGTGGCTGATTGCTGAGTTTAGCTAAGATCAAAGGAGATAAAGGTTCGAAAACATCTTTTATTTTTTGTTTTTGTTTTTTCTGGCCAGGGCTGGGTTTGAACCCACCACCTCCAGCATATGGGGCAGGTGCCCTACTCTTTTGAGCCACAGGCGCCGCCCTCAAAAACATCTTTTAGATTCAGCAATAGGGAGGTCACTGATAAACGTAGTGATAGTATTTTAGTCATAGGAGCAGGAGCCACAAGACAAAAATCAGAGAATAAGACATGCCTGGCCCAAGGGAAATTTTTGTGCCAACATTTGGGGGCCTGAGCTCCCCTAGTGCTTCTGACACCCCCAAAACATTTCAGAATGGCTGGAGCTTCTCATGTACATGAGGTCTGGGGAATAAGCAAGAGCCATGCTAAGAACAGTGCTTTGCCTAGGAAGTCAGGGAGAGTGGTGGAAGATCTATAAATTAAAGAATTATATCACAAGGGTCACTTTTTAGAAAGATTCTTCTCTTTGAAAAATAGAGTACCATTTCTTGAATTCACTTGTTTCTCTCCATTGCCTTGAATCACCTGTCCACCCTCTCCCCACATGTAGATTGCTGCAATAACTTCCCATTTATACTTGTCCTTCCTCACCTCATTCTTCTCGCTGGCTTCCAGAGTAAGCTCTGGTTGGTTTGGTTTGGTTTTGTTTTGGTTTCATTTTTGTGTTTCAGAGTAATGTTTTCTAGATTATGATCCGAATAATAATACCATTCTTCTGTTTAAAATACAGCATTGGGAGTAAGCAAAGCCTTGCCGTGGCTTCTATCTGAATTTGGTGAGCGCCCGGGCACATCCACAGCCATCCTTAGGTTGGCAGAATCACTATCTGAGGAATAACCCACTCTTGGGGCTCCAAGGGAGAAGCTCCATTTCTGCTCTAGGGAAATAGCAAAATGAGTATACAGTGGCCATCCTTTGAGGTTTAGGGGTACAGATTTCTTCAAAAGTGGTTTTCCTCCATCCAGAAGCCCCCAGTTCAAGTGGTGCTAAAAGCTGGCCATTGTGCTCATTCCATTCCTCTGCAGAAGGTTCCCTACAGGTGCTGATACACTTATTTCTGCTAGGGTAAGAGGACGAGTTCTCTGAAAAGTCGGGCCTATAGATCTGTATCTGAGGAAGGAACCAGGCAGGTTTGGATGGGGCTTGAGGAAGAGATTTCTTCTCGGCAGACTTTACGTTCAGACTAGTTCAAGGCTGAGATTCGGTAACGATAATAGTGACTATGGTGTGGTAGGATGGTTTTCCTTCTGTATATTTCCCCCTTCTCCTCAAATCCCAGCACCTCATGAGGCCAAGTTTATGGAATGAGCCTTATAACCATGTAACTCAAGGTTGGGAAGGTGATGGCACCCTTTTATCATCATAAAACTCGGGAGAAATATATACACTCATTTAGCAAATTTTTGGACACTGTTCTAGGTGCTAGAGATATGGCAAGGAACACAGCAAATGGAAATCCCTACACTTATGGCACTGACATTCTCAAGAAAAGGAGGGACAGACCTTATGTAAGTATGATGCACACTAGGTCAGATGGTGATGAGTGCTATAAAGAAAAATAAAGGAATAAAGGGGAAGAGAGTGTTACAGGGGAAACAGGCTTGCAGTAGGATGGCCAGGAACGTTTACTCTGATGAGTTCATATTTGAGCAAAGACCTAAAAGGAATGAGTTGCATGGCTATCTAGGGTAAGAGTACTCCAGGAGGAGAGGGAAGCAAGTGCAAAGACCCTGGGGGTGGAGTATGCCCGCATATTCATGGAGCTTAAAGAGGCCAGTACGGCTGGAATGGAATAAGGGGAAGAATAACAGGGAATGAAGTCAGGACAGTAATGGAACCAGATCCTGCACAGTCTTGTTAGCCCTGGCAGAACTTTATCTGTTACTTCATATCTTGCTGATAATAGAGGTGGTGAGACTTGTCAGATCTAAACATATCTTGAGGGCAAAGCTGATGGAATTTGCTGACAAAATCAATGGTAAGTGAGAGAACAAAAGAGGGATCAAGGATGACTCCAGGGTTTTTAGCCTGAGCAACTGGAAGCATGGAATTGCTGTTCACTGACATGGGGAAAGCTATATGACATGCATGTTCTGAAGACGTCTGGAATTTAATTTCAATGGGTTCTGTTTGAGACGCTATTAGATACCTACAAGAGTCTATCAAGCAAGTAGTTGGATAAGCCAAAAGTTCTTGGGAGAAGCCTGGGTTAAAGAATTCTGGGTAAGTTTTAGAATGTTTAAAGCCATGAGACCGGATGAGGTCACTGGGACGTAAGTGGAGATAAGTCAACCAAGGACTCAGCCCGGGGAAATCCAACATTTAGACAAGGGGGTGGGAAGAACAGACAAAGATTAAGAAAGGGGATTCCTTGATGCAAAAGGAAAACTAGGAGAATGAAAGGTCATGGATGCTGAGCACAGAAAGTATTTCTAGGAACAGAGAATCATCAGTTATACAGAATGCTGTGGAGAGTTTGCAACACTCATGTTGAACTAGCTGCTGCAAGAGAGACATCCCCCACGTATGTCAATGATGTAAGCAATCTACCGTGTAAGCTTATTTCTCACTCATGTAAAATATATTCAGCAGCAAAGGGGAGGGATGAAAAGAGGGAGCAGTAGTTCTCTGGGCTGTGATGACAACCAGGGTCTCCTGTGGATAGAGGCTCTTTTCAACTGTGCCTTCCAAGGTTGATCTGGGTGTCACTGTCCAGCCTATAGGTAGGGGTGGAGGATGGGGACTCCAGAGTACACTCTAACCAGAGTACACTGGTTAGACTCTGGCAAGAAACAGAGGGCACACAAAAGGTAAGTAATTTGAGAAAGGTTTAATAAAGAGATGACTTACAAAGGTGGGAGCAGGGGCAGGAGAACCGTCAAAGGATGATGCCACAGTCACGTGATGGCTGGTGGTAGGAGCTATTACCACCGCTGGATCTGAAGAGACACGAGAAAGTAATGGTTAGTAGAATCAGGAGCCAGCAAGATCTGGGTGGGGTGAGATGCCCAACTGAAGCTTCACTCGAGGAAAGAGGCCAACTCTAAGCAAGCCTACAGGAGGGGATGAAGGGGCCCATGTGACGCTATTTTCTTAACAGACTCCATTTTACAGGTTGCTGTGTAATTTGCAGTGTAAATGTGAGTTTTGTAACTTGACTCCTGGCTCCAGTTCCCCTGACCACCCCCACTGGTCAATCAGTACTGGCCTCTTCCTGCTTAGCGACCACCCACCTGTTCCTGGCACCGCTGAGGTATCCAATCAGCAAGTGAAGAGACACCTGGACTCATCCTTGTTCCACCCTTCCCTTATCCCACTCCCCTTATCGTATTCCCCGCTCCCAACTTCCTTTGGTACACTATAAAAATACCTCAGCCCCTCCCTGCAGGGTCATTCAGACTGACCAGCCATTTAGGTGGGGCTGAGTGGTCCGAGTTTAAACTTGTAATAAATTCCACCCTTTGTTTTTGCATCGGTGCGCCTGGTGTGAGTTTCTTCTGGGGGGGACCCCGAAATTCGGGCACAACAGGGACCCAGGGGGACAGTACCACGACCTCACTCTCCTCTCCCTTCCAATCTTGCAGGTGTCTCTCATTGACTCAACTCAACCAGAAATCAGAAGGCTCATTGATAACATCCCTAGCGCTTAGCCTCCCAAGGCATGAGCAGAGCAGAGGAAGGTGGAGAGGGCTGGGGTAGAGATCTAGCCCAGGATGGTTTTGTCAGTCAGGCTTGGAAGTTGTATACATCCCTTCCCCTCACATTCTGTAGCCAGAATCCAGTCATATGGCCACACTTAATAAGTCTAGGAAGTCTGGTCCAGCTAGTGCCCGGGAGGAATAAGAGAGAGATCTGGTGAACAGGTAACCCCTCTCTACCACATGGTCAAGAAAGATGAAAACTGAGAAATGCCCATTAGGATTTAGCACTATGGAGACAGTTGGTGGTCTAGGGAATCCAGTCTTGCTAGAGTGGTGAGTGTGAAAGTCAGCTTGGAGAGGGTTCAGGACACAAGAAGGCAAGACGAATTGGAGACAGCAATTGTTTAAAAATAGCAACAACAACTTCTTTCTATAGGTTTTTCTGTAAAGGGAAGCAAAGTAATGAGGTAGTAGCTGGAGGGTTGTAAGATAAAGAATTTTGCTTTGTTTTTTTTTTACAATGGAGAAATAGCAGCATATTTTTATGCTGATGGGAATGTTCTAGTAGAGAGAAAAAAATCGATGATTCAGGAAAAAGGGAAAATTGCTGGAGCAGTGTCCTTGAGAAAGCAAGAAAGGATGGGAGCTAGTGGTAAAAGGTTGGTCTTGGAAAAGAACACAGGTAGCTCATCTATCGTTAACAGTGAGAAAAAAAATGACATGGACAGAGCCCTGGTAGGGAGTAAATGAGGTAGTGGGAAGTTGTTGCAGTTATTTTCTTTCTTTCCTTTTTTTTGTTTTTTTTTTTTTGAGACAGAGTCTTACTTTGTCACCCTCAGTAGAGTGCTATGGTGTCATAGCTCACAGCAACCTCAAACTCTTGGGCTCAGCCTCCCGAGCAGCTGGGATTACCCACCACAATGCCTAAGACAGGGTCTTTCTTGCTCTCACTCATGCTGATCTCAAACCCCTGAGCTCAGGTGGTCCACCTGCCTTGGTCTCCCAGAGTGCTACGATTACAGGTGTGAGCCACCGTGCCCAGCCTGAAGTTATTTTCTAATCACTCATATTTTCTCAATGAAAGAAGATGCAAAGTTACCAGCTTGGAATAAAACTGGAGGAGGAAGTGTTGGGGGTTTGAGCAGAAATAAGACAGTATGACGTAGGTACCTAAGAGAACGTGAGATTGCTATCCTGAAGTTGATCTTCCCAATGGAGATAGTCCACTGCCTCTGAGAGAATTCCACTCTGAGTCCACAGCCAGCTGAAGACCTCCAGCCCTGCCTTTCCCCTCTGTATCTGTAGACCTTTCCTTGCCCTAATCTAGCACCAGAACTGGATCATAATAATAATAGATAGATACATGTAACACCTGTGAGCACATACCAGGCCTAAGCACTGCTGTAAACACTTTGAGATGTATTTAGCCATAATAACTCTATGAAGTAGGTGTTACTGTGCCAACCCATTTTATAATGAGGCAACTGAGGCACAGGTAAGTAACATAGTAGACACCTAACTTCAATTCTAACTCAGCCAGTCCGACTCAGGGCCCAGGCTCTCAATCTCTGCATATACATCTATATAGTAATCAATTGAGTACAATAAACATCAGAGGGGGCTGAGCTTAGAGGAGTAAATACAATTTTGAAGGGTCTACAGCCAAGTAGGTGAGATGAGTCTCTGTGCTTGGTGAGGGCTTGCTGCTATGAGAAGGGTGGCCACCTGGTGACCCAGAGAGCCTAGGACCAAAGGGCAGAGCCAGTGTCAGTACAAGGACAAGCTGAACGGGCTGAAGACTCTCCCCTCACTGTGTAGATGCTGCATCAATCAGCACAGGATGCTTGATTTAATCTCGATTTAATGTTCCCTTGGTTTCTGTGTGTGTTTCACTTGATATGGGAACATGGTGCTGTGATGACAGCAGTAATGATAAGATGGTAAAATGGCTCCCAGTCCATCAGCAAACCATGAACTCTATGAAGAACTTAATCAATGAAAAAACTCTATGAATGAGCAGAGAACCGAGCATTGTATACTGACATTATACAGGTATTATTCAATGCTTGTGACAGCCCTGCCCCTGCTGTGAGTTACGTAGCATTATTCCCATATTCAGATAAGGAAAGTGGAGCTCAAAGAGATTGTACCACACACCCAAGGTCACATGGGTAATATGGTGGAGGCAGGGCTTGAGCCAAGCCCATTAGAGTCTGAAGCCTGCCCTGGTTCCAGTGTACCAGCTGTCTCTCTATTTGGACATAAAGCACCAGGAACACCAAGGAACCCTACAGGACCCCAAGAGCCCCTGCAGCAAGGCCCCCTGGGTGAGAGGGACTCCCTTTAATGAAGGCAATTGAGAAACAATCCTCTTCTTTATTTCCCTGGAACAGGGACTGAGAAAAGCTAATTATCTTCCTGTGAACCAGTTAACTATTCAATTTTCTCCATTTGGGTAATTAATTATCAGAGTCAAAGGCAGGATCCAGCTAATTTTAGAAACCTGCAGCTGTAGGGTCATCTGGGGAACAAGCTCAGTTGAGAAAGGAGGAAGAGCCAGGTTCTGCCGCAGCTTAGAGGGTGAGGGGGTGTTGAGGGACCGCGGGCTGGCTGGAGGGGAGCACGGGGACAAGAACTCTAGAGGCAGGCTGGCTGGGACCTTCTGCACCAGATAGCAGCAGAGTCAGTGTCAATCCTGGACACAGGACAAAGCTGCTGTTGCCACTGCTGGTACCATCTTACAGCAGAGCAGGACCCTTCAACCACCAGCTTCTTTAACTGCCTCCTTTCTCTCTTTGAGGGACCAGATGGGAGTCTCACATTCTCACTTGCAGCCAGTTCAGAAAGGTATTAGACCACAGAGAAATTTTGGTCCTATCTCTGGCTACCAAGAATGTGAACATTGGCTGAGTGTAGTGGCTCACATCTGTAATCCTAGCACTTGCGAGGTCGAGATGGGAGGATTGCTTGAGCTCAGGAGTTCAAGACCAACCTGAGCAAGAGCAAGACTCTGTGTCTACTAAAAATGGAAAAACTAGCCAGGTGTTGTGGTGGGTGCCTATAGTTCTACCTACTTCAGGAGGCTGAGGTAGGAGGATCTCTTTTTTTTTTTTTTTTGCAGTTTCTGGCTGGGGCTGGGTTTGAACCCACCACCTCCAGCATATGGGGCTTGGTGCCCTACTCCTTTGAGCCACAGGTGCTGCCCTACAGGAGGATCTCTTGAGCCCAAGAGTTTGAGGTTGCTATGAGCTATGATACTACGGCACTCTACCCAGGGCAGCAGAGTGAGTCTCTGTCTCAAAAAAAAAAAAAAGTGAACATTGCTAGTGTATATCAACATCTAGACATATCTCATACCAAGGAGGTCAGAGATTATCACTTCCCCTTACTATAGATGAGAAAACTCAAGTTCAGAAGGGAGATGAAAATTGTTCAAACCACAGGATCTTGAACAAGTTTCGTCTCTCTTCTGAGCCTCGGTTTTCTCATCTATAGTATGGGGAAGTGACAGTCTCTGACCTCCTTGGTATGATCCTGTGGTTTGGGCCAGGCGTGGTGGCTCATGCCTGTAATCCTAGCACTCTGGGAGGCCAAGGTTGGATCGCTTGAGCTCATGAGTTTGAGACTCATGAGCAACAGCGAGACTTAGTCTCTACTAAAAAAATAGAAAAACTGAAGCAAGAGGATCACTTGAACCCAAGAGTTGGAAGTAGCTGTGAGCTATGACGCCTCGGCACTCTACCCAGGGCAAAAGCTTGATTCTCTATCTCAAAAAAAAATAATAATAAAAAAAAAAATAAGATCCTGTGATTTGGATATGGCAGAATTTGGAGGGTTGCTCTACTCATGAATCCACAATCTCACTGCCTTCTAAAGTGATTTGCTATATGTACAATTTTCTGAGTAGCACCAAGGTGAAGATCTTGGGGTGTTTGGGACACCAAGGATTGGAGGAGCATTTGCTTTACCAGAATGAAGTGAAATGATAGAGAAAAGATACTGAAGCTTTCATCAAACTCCTTATAGGCAGAGAAATGTTCCATCTGCATTTGCAGAGAGTGTAGAGTTCTTACCATTGTTTACTCTGATGTGCTCCAAGGGCATCAAGAAAGATCAGGGAGGCTCAGCACCTGTAGCTCAATGGCTAGAGTGCCAGCCACATACACCAGAGCTGGTGGGTTCGAACCCAGCCTGGGCCTGCCAAACAACAATGATAACTGCAACAAAAAATAGCTGGTTGTTGTGGCATGCACCTGTAGCCCCAGCTACTTGGGAGGCTGAGGCAAGAGAATTGCTTAAGTACAAGAGTTTGAGGTTGCTGTGAGCTATGACGCCACAGCACTCTACCAAGGGTGACAATTTGAGACTCTGTCTCAAGAAAAAAAAAAAAAGAATCAAGGAATACTTGGCCATAGGTATAACTCTGCCTCCTGGGCCAGTTTCTGGGATGAGGGCTGGGAGATGGGTGAAGATGATGACAGTTTCATTGGCCACTTATGTGCCAAGAAATGTGATAATCACTTTAGCGTGGGTTAACTCATTTTATCCTTACAATAATCCATGAGATCCCATTCCCATTGTACAGACAAATAAACTAAAACACAAAATTTAGTCCTTTGCTCTTGGGCAAGTAAGCTAAATTCAGATCCAGGCATTTTGGTGCCACGACCTGCCTCCAAGTCAACCAGGCCTTGGCATAGTGTTGGAGAGAGAGAGAAAGAGAGAGAGACCTCAGGAGGAGGCCACACAAAACCATGGACAGCTCCCTCATGGCCCTGTGGTTGGGCTTCCCGAGGCTGGCTCTAATTGCACCTCCTACCACCACTAATGTCCACCCCTTGTGAAGAGCTCTGCTTCTTTGCAGAGGGAATTTTCCTTGGACTGAATCTTATGGACCAGATTGGCTTGGTTCCAGTCCCTGAAAAGCCCTGTGGAGTTGGGTCTTGAGCCAGGCACGTCCCTCCTCAGGCTTCTAGAGATCCATCCTCTGAGATGTAAGGGTTTTCTCTAGGGTGGGCCATGCAGAGAACTGCTACCCACATCAGCCCAGTAGTCTTATCTTTTCTCACCAGTCCTGCTTTCCCCACATTTGCCACCTTTTCCCTTAATTATGAGAAAGCCTAGCCCCTCTGCCTCAGCTTCCCCATCGGTACCTCTATCAGCCTGGCAAAAGCCCAGGGACAAAACAGTATCTCCAAATTAGGTCTTCCTCATTTTTTCAGCCCTGATGGGAGTTTCCAAGTTCAAAGCCAAGTTCCCTGGCCCAAGCTGCGGGCCCAGAGCCCCAGCAGGTGCAGCATGGTTGCTAAGCAACATCTCCGGATCTCTGTGTGTTCCTGTCACATGATTATTGTTGCTAAGGAAACAAGTCCTCTGGCATCCCAGGACACAGCAAGGCCTAGGCAGCGGTGTATTACCTGAGGCCTAACAAAAATCCCTCTGTCCTATGTTCCTGACAAGTTGTGATTCCTGCAATTGCTGTAGGTGACTATCAGGTTGATCTTTGCCTTTAATCCAGGTACTGTCTCTTAGAAGGGAAGGCCTACACCAGAATCTTGGTCATTCTCTGGGCATTCATGGGATCTAGTTTGGGGGGGTGGTTACATTCATGGGATCTAGTTTGGGGGGGTGGTTAGCTGTAAGAGTGGCCTTAGCGGGGTATATCAATGGGCTAAGGTTCAGCATATCCCCAATTTCTCCATTTTCTATCCATAGACCTCACTTTAAAGGCTGAATGGAAGAGGTTTGGATTGGAGGAGGAGAAAGCTGAGGAGAAGCTGAGGATAGGGGCCCAGAACTACAGCAACAAGAGAGCTGGACAGGGATTCCCCTCCCCCCATGTACACTCACCACCTCTTCACACCCACCACTCATACCCTGAAGAGGATGCGTGCTGCGGAGGGAGCCCCACAGTCTCCTTAGGGGTCTTGCACCCCTAGACCTCCCAACCCATACTTCCCCAGGTTCCCTCTCCTCGAAATAAGGTGGAATTGAAGAAATCTCTCTGAATGACGGAAAGATACAGGGATGAACAACAAGGGACGAAATATAAGAGAATTTGAGCACCAATTGGCAAAAGGATATTCCCAAAGAAATAATTGAAATATAATGAAAATAATTGAAATACCGCAGAAAGTTTCCAGATTCAAAGACTCCAAAGAGTGACCAAAAAAAAAAAAAAAAATCCACTGGAAACATCGCCACCCCAAGTTACACTTTTCAGAAGGATTACATCATTGGTGGTGAAGAGACGGTCCTGAAAGCTTCCAGAGAATAAAAGCATTTTTCACAGAAAAACGTCAAAAATCATAAAGAGTGAGGACCATGAAGCAAGAGCCTCTAAGTACCCAGAAGAAGCTGTTTTCATGTCCAAGGACTGCTATTTAATCTGGTTGATTCTCCTTTCAGGATACCCTGTCCTTTCTTTCATGGGTACAGTGTCTAATGCTATCTTCTCCCCACATGGTCTCAAATTCCTCAAAATTACCCCTGTTCATATGGGTCCCTAATTTCACATGAAAAGCTTTTCTAAAATATTCAGGAATGGTTAGTGGTTTGGGGCTATCATGATGTTTGGGTTAGGTTTAGGTGTAGGTGTTTGTATTGCCTGGTCGTTCTCAAGACCAAAGCACTGAAAAGCTGATCAAAAGCTCTTTGCACTTTACTTGGCCACGAGGTATATGGGCTTACTTGTAAAGTATTTATCTGGATCCATTCTGAAGTCCTTCTTTTGGGTCAGATTTCTCAGAAAGAGGGGTCTCCCACTCTACTGCCTGGAGGGAATGCTCCTGCCTACCAGCATTCTAGAAGTTGTAAGAAAAGAAAAACGTGGCTCGGCGCTTGTGGCTCAGCGGGCTAAGGCGCCAGCCACGTACATCTGAGCTGGCAGGTTCGAATCCAGCCTGGGCCCGCCAAACAACAATGACGGCTGCAACCAAAAAAAAATGGCCAGGTGTTGTGGCGGGCGCCTGTGGTCCCAGCTGCTTGGGAGGCGGAGGCAGGCGACTCGCTTTAGCCCAGGAATTGGAGGTTGCTGTGAGCTGTGATGCCACAGCACTCTATCCAGGGTGACAGCTTGAGGCTCTGTCTCAAAAAAAAGAAAAGAAAAATGTAAGAGTCTCACATTCATTATGCAAACTTACACCTGACATGCCTATTATCATCAGGGAACACTGCAGTCCTCAGTTGTACCTGGTATACCCATCCTCCTCTGATCCAGAAGCCCTTTTTGACCACCTCCACAAAATAAGCATGCAGTCTTCTGCTGGAGTTGAGGAGAGGGCTGGAAGTCTGCATCTTAAGACTTTGGATCAATTTTCCCGTTTTAACCACAACCAGTGCTACCAATTCCCAAAGCCTTTGGGAACTTCTGTCATGAAACTGGGTTGCTGTTTCTTGGCTTTTCTCACTGCCCATTTAGGATTCAGCTTTCTGGGTCTGCTAAGTAATCCGCCATTCATTCATTTGCTTTCCAGCTTCCAGAATTGCATTGCTAAATGGAGATACTGTCTCCTCCCATTCCCTCTTTGTGTTTATAAATTTAAACCTTTCAAGAATTCTGGCATGGGCTCAGTGCCCGTAGCACAGTGGTTATGGTGCCAGCCACATGCACTGAGGTTGGCGGGTTCAAACCCGGCCCAGGCCAGCTAAACAACAATGACAACTGCTACAAAAAGTAGCAGGGCATGGTGGCGGGCACCCGTAGTCCCAGATACTTGGGAGGCTGAGACAAGACACAGCACTCTACCTAGGGTGACATAGTGAGACTCTGGCTCAAAAAAAAGGAATTCTGGCACAATTGTTTTAGTAGAGTTTTTGGGAAAAGGGTTAACAATCAATTGCACTTGTTTAGTCTGTCATTTTGTTTTTTTTGTTTTTTTTTCTGTTTGTTTTTTTTTGAAACAGAGTCTCAAGCTGTCACCCTGGATAGAGTGCTGTAGCATCACAGCTCACAGCAACCTTCAATTCCTGGGCTCAAGCGAGTCTCCTGCCTCTGCCTCCCAAGTAGCTGGGACTACAGGCACCGCCACAACGCCTGGCCATTTTTTGGTTGCAGCCGTCATTGTTGTTTGGCGGGCCCAGGCTGGATTCGAACCCACCAGCTCAGGTGTACGTGGAGATGTCTTTGTTGTTGTTGTTGAGACAGAGTCCCACCCTACGCCCTGAGCAGAGTGCAGTGGCCTCGTAGCTCACTGCAACCTCAGGCTCCTCCCACTGCCTCTGCCTCCTGCCTCCAGAAGCCACTGGGATTACAGGTGCTCGCCGCTGCAGCGCCCAGCTGGGTTTTCCCATTTTTTTTTCATGAGTCGGGGTCTTACTCTTGCTCAGGCGAGTCTCAAACTCCTGAGCTCAAGCAATTCTCCCTCTTCAGACTCGCACAGTGCTGGAATTACAGGCATTAGCCACCGCGCCTGGCTGAACTAGACATCTTTAAGGAGAGTAACAATCAGTACTACAACATCTGGATCCAGATTGCCTGGGTTCAAATGCCAGCTTTACCGTGAATGAGCTCTTGAACCATGGGCAAGTTACAGGAATACTCTATGCCTTAAACCGTGTGCCAACAGCTGTGGGGAAACCCACATGAACTTGCCAGGTTAGTTTCCACTCTGTCTAGCTCTGAACTGGTATGACCAGTTTTCCCAGTCCGTCTATACTCTGTAAATATAATATGTACCCTAAGTAAACCATCAAGCAAGCAGAAGTTCTACTTGTGCAAATATAGCTGGCAACAATGTAAATAGAGTATTTAAATGAACTAGAGGCCAGGAAGGCAAGGCAGTTGTTTTCAAATATGGTTGAAATCTCTTCTGTTTGAGGATGATGGCTGTTATTTCCCCAATGACCGACCCACACGTTTATTTCTGAGCACCAAAATCATGTTGTCTGTTACTTGTTTTGCAGGGCAAATGACACCATCTGGACACTGGGAACAGCAGAAGCTTGAGGAAGTCCCTCCTCCACCCCCACCCCCACCCCCACCCCAGTCTCTTAAGCAAAGTCTCCTCCCCTTTCAAATGAGCTTCCCTTTCTTCTGGGCTGCTGGCTTTCACCTTTCTCCCTCTGTTCTCTTTGCCCTGCTGAGCAGGCAGCAAACCTGCAGGTTCTGTGATCCTGCTGTTCAGCTTTAAAACAAAAAAAAAACAAAAATGAAAACAAAACTCTGTTGCAGTGTGTGAACTTTTCCCTCCTGGAAGGCAGAAGCCATCAGCTTTTGTGAAAAGCTTTGTAGTTGCAGAGGGAAAAGATTGAAGAGGGAGAGAATAAGACAGAGAGACGGTGACTGAGCAAGGGAGGAAGCAAACACATGGAGGGGGGAAGAGAAGCCAGCCAGCTCCCAGCCTGAACCAGTTACTCGGTCTTCTTTAACATAAATGCAAGTCCCAGGCGAGGTGTTTCCACTGCACCTTCACTACCAAGCCAAAGACGGCCAGACACTTTTGAAGTGAGGGCAACCAATCCTATCCTGCAAGGTGCATTCAGGCTATACAGTCTCCATGCCCTACCTCTCCCTCTGTCTGGAATGCTTGTGCCCCTAGCTTTAAACACAAAACATCTGCTTCCAGGCAAGAGCCTCCCTTAGATCATTCAGGGACCCAAGGGTGTTTTATATGTATTTATAAGCCTCGGAGATTATCCCAAAAGTTTTACAAGTATATTCTTTGGCTCCAGCCACCTTCCCGTGTGGCAACTCAGTTATGCTCTAATTGCAGACCCTGCCACGGATGCTGGGGTGCACTGGGGTAGCAAGGTGTTGTGCAGTGGGCAGTGACAGAAGCCCCACAGCTGCGTCGCTTGAGGACAGGGCTTTACAAGGTGTCTAGAGTAGCAGCTGTTCCAGGGTTTCCATTTATAGCATGTTTTCATTTTTCAGAATTTCAAGTTCAATATCTCCTCTCTTTAATTCTCCTTCTCTCTCTCCTCCTGCTCTCCCTTCCCCCAACCCCACTTTAGGATTCAGAAGTGTGTCTATTGGACACAAACCGGTGGAAACCACCTCTTTGAACTAGAATTGTTCTCCTTCCCATGTTGTTTGGGGCAAGTTTTCTCCCAGGAAGCTCTTTAAACCCTCATGTAAACTGAGGCAAGCTCAACAGCTCTATAGAAACGTGTCTACACCCCACGCATGGGGCTACAGGGATGTCTAACCTGAATGGGCTGCATGCAGCTTATGTGAGGACTATTTTTGCTTATCTGTGGTTTTGAATATCTCAAGAATTATACACAGACCTTTCTTTTTTTTAGAGACAGAGTCTCACTTTGTCACCCTCAGTAGAGTGCCGTGGCGTCATAGCTCACAGCAACCTCCGGCTCTTGGGTTTAGGCAATTCTCTTGCCACAGCCTCCTGAGTAGCTGGGACTACATGTGCCCACTACAACGCCCGGCTACTTTTTGGTGCAGTTTGGCTGGGGTCAGGTTCAAACCTACCACCCTCGGTATCTGGGGCTGGCGCCCTACTTACTGGGCCACAGGCACCGCCCTATACACAAATCTTTTTTTTTTTTCTCATCATCTTTCATTATTCGCAGTGTTTGAGTATTTAATGTGCAGCCTGAGACAGTGCTGCTTCTTCCAACGTGTGGCAGAGAAGGGAAAAGGCGGGCACACCTGGCTGGTATCCCCGACACCTTCTTGATCCCGGTAAACCTTTTGTAGTCCGTTTCACACTTTCATTGCTTTTACCCAATAATTCCAACTTAGAGAGTAAAGATTTTATGATTTATGACAAGGGCCCTTGGATGCTGCTCCCTGAGAATGGCTTCCTGGGACAATGACATCACATGCTAAATAACTCTTTGCTAAAGAGCTCTAAGTACAAACAAATGCCATTCTCTAACATATCCTGGGAACAAAGTAAGTAGGCCCTATCTCTGCCCTGTTCTTGGACTCTTGTCTGGGAATCTGTCCCCACCACATCTCACCTGCCCCCAGAATTGACTGGTTTTGAGGTTACCCTGTTCGGTCCCGAGTTCCCTGGAGGAAGTCTTTGGCACAAAGGAGGAAGCAAGTCCATTTGAATCATTTGGGCCCTGATCAGTGTCTTCAGCGATGGCCGCTGCATCCTAACATTGGTCTCCATTTTGGTTCTTGGCAAGTTTCTTGACTGGAGAACCAGATACTTCTACTTGCTTGGGTGTTACTTCTTCATGCCCTGTTCCTGATTCTTACTGTGGGCCCAGGGTGCAAATAACACAGCTTCCTACCTACTCTTTCTTATGGGAGACAATTCCACTGCCTGCATGCACATGGCCTTGGTTTCCTGCTCTTTCTTGGGCAATAGTGAGCACTTAATTCATGCTGAGCCAATTGGATCTTTTCCCTCCTTGGATTTTGAATCTTGAGCTGAATGATCCAAGGATGAAAGTGACTATAGTAGAGCTACTCCATCCAAGCTTCCTGGAAGGACTGCTAATTCCTGCTCCCTGGGTCCCAGAGCTGTCCTTTCTCCTGATCGTTCCCAAAGCTGACCGACTCTGCTTTCTTTACAATTCTGTGATTTTTCCTACAACCTTCCAGTAATTCCCTTTTTGTTTCTGTTAGCCTGAGTCTGTTATCTGCTGCTGGCCACCAGAGAGTCCTACCTCCGTTCTCAGGATGGGTCTCACTCTGTTACTCCCTATCCTTTTCCTGAACCTGTTAATTTCACAGCCTAGGAAGCTCATTCCCCTGCCACATCCTCACACTCCTAGGCAGACTTCAGCTTCTGATTCGTAGGACCTTCTTTCCGAATGTGGCCATCCTCAGATCACAAAAACAAAGCCAAGATTCCTCTCCATTAACACAGCATTTATCAAGCAGGATCCAGCCAGGAAAACAGAACCATTCCTCATATTTAAAAGAGAGGGGATTTAATACAAAGAATGGTTACACAAGTCACAGAAGAGTTGATAAGCCGAACAGAAGATGGTGAAGCAGCTCAGAGCTTAGCAACAGCAGGAAGGCACTGCCAGCCCTAGGAGAGAGGGGCAAAAAGGAGTGGGGTTAAACGGGAGCTTAGGGTTTAGGGTCACTGGGAAAAGCTGAGACCATGGCAAACATGTCTGATGAGAGCTGGGAATCAAGGAGACGATACAGAGACTGCTGAAGATGCCACCCAGGCCAAAGACAGGAGGAGAAGCACCTGGGTTCTCCTGTTCTCCTGCCAGCTCATCTCTGGCCAGAGCCTCCCATGCTCAAGCCAGGTATATTGCAGCTGTCAGAGGACCCTCAGACAGGAGCCTGTGAGGTCAATCTCACTGTGACACAAAGCAAAGCAGGAGAAGAACAAGGAATGGCTCTGAGAGCACAGACTTTGGACAGCATATGCTTCTTCATTTAAATTACATTTGTTCAAGTATTATTTAATTTTTAGAATGAAATGAATTTAGCATTTAAATAATTAGAATATAATATGTATATATCAAGTTTCAAAATGCATACACTTTTAAAATTCCTTATTAAATCAGTTATTATCACACAAAACACAATAGGAAAGTCTTCTCTACTAGGAAAAGCTCAGTACCTTGACCATGCTCTTGACATAATCAACAAACCTGCTCCTCCCTCTACTGTGTGTGTTGATGATACTTTCTCAGACTCCTACATTTGTAGAGAAGGATGCAACAACTCCCAAACATCAGTTCCGCTAGCAGAACCAGTGCCAATGTCCCCAAATCCCTGGAGTTGGTTGTGAAAGAATAAACAGAGCAGTTACCATTTGGTGACTTGGAACACAAGTCCCTCCCCACCCCCCTGGCTTCTCTGCTGTAATTTCCCTGTGGCTAATGACGGTAAGACAGGCTGGCCTCACAGGAGAGCCCAGAGAAGTAGGAGGGGCATAATGACAAGAACACTGAGACAAAACAGGATTCTTTTCCCTAGCTAGGGTGTTAGAATACAATGTGAAATACACATTTTTGTTAGGCAATTTCCTTTAGTTTTGGTTCGTTAACTGTATATATATGTAAGCAAGACAAGCATGATTTGAGCACTCCATTTTGTCAGCTTGGGCTGTCTTAAATCAAGGCTCTGGCATTCTGTTCTAGCTTATGTAATTCTGAGAAAGCGGTTTTGGTGCAGCCACCAAGCTGAGTCCCCATAAAAGCAGAGCTGGCCATCCTCCTTGCAGTTGTGATGAAATGGAGAGTGTAGGAATGGGAGAGGGAGGGGAGGATGTCAGGAAGGGTCCTCGATGATGCTTATGGCATAAATGTTTAATAACAGAATCAAGGGCAGAGACTGTCATGGACCCTGGCCCTGCTCTGCTAAAGAGGGGAGGCTAAATCACCAATTTGGTCCCTCTGGATTTAGATGAGCTTCCCCAGGAGACTGTCTTGTAATGAACTTGTCTCCAAAAAGCGTCAACAGCTAACTTCTTCACATGGATGTCCCATAAACACCTAAAACTTAATTCATTGGCACGTGGATTTATTAATCTCTACCTCGATCTACCCCTCCAATCTCTCAAATAATGGTACCTCCAACTTTCAATTGCCTGTTGGAAACTAGGCTTTCATCCTGATACCATGCTCCCTACTATCAGCATCATTAAACCCCTGCCAGCATCTAATTTATTCTACCTCCCAAATATCCCATGAGTCTGGCCATTTCTCTCCATCCCCACAGCTCAGGTCACCTGTTATTTAATATTTGTCCTACATAGTCGCCTTCTCACTGATTATTCTGGATACATTTTCCACTTAGTGGTCATTGGTTCATTCATTTCACCATTGTTTACTGAGAACCTACTGTATGTTTGGTGTTGAGGGACACGGTGGTAAGCAAAGCAAAGTCCTCATCCTCACGGAACGAATTTTCTTACAGAAGCCAGCTATCTTTCCTAGAGCACAAATACTGTTTTATCTGTCCCTAGAGTAAAGAATGCCAGTGGCATTCCACTGCCCTCAGCATAAAATCCAAACTCTCTAACAGACTTTCCTCTTTTGCTCATGTCACTCCACTATCTCCTCTGCCTACCTTCCCTGCCATATTGGAATCAATTCCTGGTTCTCAAACGCACCAACCCTTTTCATATCCTAGAGCATTCTAACCTCCAATCCTTGCCTAACACCTACTCACCCTTCCCTTCTGAACTCAGAGCTCTCTTGGCCGGTTTGCCAGCAGTGATGAGTTCAGTCATGTTGGGGATAATAGAATTTGGAGGATGCCCAGGCCTCCTGAGACCTGAAACCTGCCCCACCACAGTCACTACTTCTCCCCAAGTCTCTTTGAAGGAAATATGTGCGCAGAGAACAAGGCCAAGCAAATGTACACTCTTTCTTTCTGTGAGGTTCTGGCCTCTGGCTGTGCTGGGTTGAATAATGTGGTGGATCTCTTTGACTTGGGTTGGAGGGAGGCTTAACTGATCTCAGATGAGTATGTTTGTGGCTACCAAGCATCTGAACACCCATTCCACTTAGAGGGAACCAGGGCCCAGCACATCACAGGCACGTGTCCAGTGACAGCAGCACTGGCAGAAATGACCTAACTGGACGGCTCCTGTAGGAGGACTTAGTCTTTTCTGAAGCTAGTTTTCCAGTTCTCCTATCAGTTCTGTGAGCTATGTGATATTGTTCTAGTAAGTTCCTTTCTCTTTAGGGTCACTGGATATGGTCTCTATGGTTTAAAACCAGAAACCCTGAGAAGTAAAATACCCGCCCCATCCCCACCCCACAATCCCCACCATGGAACCCGTCCCCATCCCCGCTCCGATGGTGCAGAATGGTAAGCCCAGGGAAGAATGTCCCGAGCGGGACAGAGATTCTAAGTTTCACAGCAGACTGAGACTTTCCCACCCACCTTAGGCTCTTCTTTTTTTTTTTTTTTTTTGAGACAGAGCCTCAAGCTGTTACCCTGGATAGAGTGCTGTGGCATCACAGCTCACAGCAACCTCCGACTCCTGGGCTCAAGCAAGTCTCTTGCCTCTGCCTCCCAAGTAGCTGGG
>CAUYON010010180.1:0-12566 GCA_963573935.1 Arctocebus calabarensis | reverse complement strand
TGTGCGCCCCCTGCGTGGGAGCGTGGGGACCGCTCGCTCCACCCCACGGACACTCGCTCGGGCCCACAAACGCCCTCTCAGCCCCGCGGCTGCTCCGCCCCGCTCCACGGATAGTCACCACCAACTCCTTTCTTTTCCCTGTTGGAGCTACTCTCCTGTGTGGGAAAGGCTTTAAAATATGTCCTATCTCAGGAAGAAAAATTCTCTTAAGCTGAGACTTACTTTCTCTGAATCAAGAGTGGTGGATTCTGTATTGAAATGTCTGGTTGGAATGATGAAATGTTTTGAAAAAAAATAGTGGTGATTATTGTACCATATTGTGAATTTAATAAATACCACTGTATTGTACACTTAAAAAAGCTTAAAATAACAAAGTATATTATATTTTTAACTTTTTAATGTGATATTTAATTTTTAAAATGAATAATGTTATATACTAAAAACAATTGAATTGCATGCCTTACATGGATGAATTGAATGGTATGTAAATTACATCTCAATAAAGTTGTTAAAAATGTTCAGGATGTGGACCTTTTACTGCTGCAATGCTAGATAAAGAGGCTTACACCATACTAATTCAACAATGAAAGAAACATGACTATATTGTGGAAACAGTATATCTGGAAACAGTTACACTGGACTTACTGATTGTGAAATATGTACTTTGTTGGTCTGTTACTTGAGTACTTTATGTCACCAAATAAATAATTCTTGGGTTTGGGAAAATAATTTATCTTCAGAATCGCAGTTGGCAATGATGCCTCAATCTGCATTAGCCTCATCTGATTATATCCTCCAGAGATTTCTGATAGGCACTTCAGGGTTTTGCTTTTTTGTTTTTTGGACAATATCAGAAGCTCTCTAGGCCTGATCTAAGCACTGTATCTATGCTCACACTAAATGAATGTATCTACATATACAAAGGACAGGCACTTAACTTAAAAATAAAGAAATCTAAGCCAAGCAGTGAATATTTATAGTTGAATTTTGCATAAATTATTTCCAATTCTGTACATAACCTTTTTCTCTGTTTTATATCTAATGACTTCCATTATTATACTTCTTGGCTCCCAACTAAAAATGTGGGAGTCAGGGAAAAATACATTGGGAACAAAAATTAAAAACATAACAAAACACGTGGGTGTCAAATTTTGTGTTATAATTTGTTTTCATATCAAACTGGACTCAAAGAATTAAAAAGAAAAGCTGCCTAATACAACCTCCTACCTTCAGCAAGGCTCAGTACAAACTTTTCAATTTCCAGGCCTAATAGACGGGTGTGACTATGGATCCCAAAATCACAAGTCTCAGCCCCTATTCAAATTCTACTTTAGTCCTGTTCATCCCATCCCATCCTTTCAGAGTCATCTGTCTTCAGTCCTTTCTGCAGCCAGAGTTCAGCTTGTCAATGAGTAGAAAAAAATTTTTTTGATTAATCTAAATAGGCCTTTTCTGTACCTAAACATGCCTGTTGAGAAAGTATAGTAATTATGTCATAAAACCAAGCTGCAGACTGTAAATTGCACTGTTATGATCATCATACAGTCCTAAATTGCGTCTCTAGAAAGTAAAACAAGTAAATCAATGAAATTTCTAAAGGTAAAAACCTCCAGAGGTTGTAAACAGGCATTAGCCTCACAAAAAGAATATTTTAATTAAATGACCAAAAGTCCATGTTATCTAACCTATGTGTCCCATTTTACTATTTTGCAAACATACTGGTTATACCACAGTTGGTCTTACCTTTTTAATTGGTGAACATATGACGTCTTAGTTCTGCTCTCTAGAATTGTGAAAAGTAAATCACAATGTGTGTCCCATATCTAGGAAACACAGATATGAAATAAATAATCCTTGGGTTTGGGAAAATAATTTCTTATCTTCAGAATCACAGTTGGTAATGATACTCCAATCTGCATTAGCCTCAGCTGATTATACTACCATTTGCATTAGTAAATAATATACTCAACCCGCACACTCTACGTGTAAAGTACATGCTCCCCATGTACAGTAAGTGTGCACTTTCCTGTAAAAACACTGTGTTGTATTTGCCTCTTTTTTTTTTTTTTAATTGTTTGGGATTCATTGAGGGTTCAAACAATTAGGCTACACATTGAGGTTGCTAGGTTAAGTTCCTCTTGTAATTGTATCCCACCCCTAAGAGGTGTGCCATACACTGTGACCTCCCTTCCCCCTCATAAAAAAGAGGAGATGTTTGCCTCTATTTTATGTAACTAATGGCATGTCCTGATGAATTCCCCCAAATAAAGGTAATGGTGCTTTTACTGATAAAAATCAAAACTACAGGAAAGTCCACAAATAGAAATTGTCCTGGTAAAATGCAAAGAAAAACTTATCACGGTCATTACACTAGATCTGCAATTTAAAAAAAAAAAAGAAAAGAAGAAGCAACTAAAGTTTCAAAGTGTTCTCTTATTTTTTAGTATCTCCCAAGGACTATTTTCTAATATTACAGAAACTGAGAGAGGATTCTCAGCCTTATCAAACTTCTTTCCCCTTTTATTATAAATATTTGACATCCTGTCTACAATTCCGAAGAGAAGTTCATAGATAATATCATCCGCAGTACATACAATTTCAAAGAATCAATGTAATGTTGTGACACGTAAAAGAAAAATAAGAAGGATGTACTATACCACGAAGCAATGTATAGTTCATATGTAAATGCTGGAGAACTGCACGAGAATGCAAAATGAAGTGGTTATGTGTCTGCAGCCGTCAGAAATGCCTGAAATGACAGGGCTACAAAAGCCTACGGAGGCAGGTGTGTTTTCTTGGTTGCTCGAATTCTATTATGACAAGTGCTGATAATGGGATTTCCATTGATATGATAAACAATTCTTTTAAAGTTATGAACAAAATTAAGAACAATCTTCCCTAGAATTAAATAATATTTACCTTCTAGGTAACTTCAGTATACATTATGATCATGCAAAAATCAACTTTGTATTTATATGTAGAAAAAAAGGTATGTTCTAATCTAGACTCAGAATATTAAAGGAGGTGATTCTAATCCACAAAATACCTGATGTGATGTTTCAAAATTCTGCAAAAATTAAGGCAATTTTCATCACACTGTTTTGCTGTTCAGTGTTAGATAGCCTGCAACAGAGGGCCACTTCTCCTAAGTGGCTGTCTTTCCCTCAACCCTGTGACACCATAAATGCCTTCACAAGTTTCCAAAAGATCCTTTGGAAAGAAGTTCACCCACTAGTACAACCATGTAGGTCTTCAGGGAGGCTAGTGTCACAATGTCGCCATGTCCTGCACTGCCCTGTCCCTCAGCGGCAGGTCCTGCACTCTGCTCATGGCCACCATCATTGTTCTCCGGCTTGGACTTCCCACTGCCCAGTCAAGTGCATCAGGCTGGCTCTGCATGTCTTTTCACACAGCCCAGTGTATTTCTGGAGGATGCTACCTCCCCATCACGGAGCGACCGAAGTATCAAGAAGAACATGTCCCAGAGACTTTCCTCCTGACTGGGAACCATAATTCTTACTGTGGCTCCCTCAGGCCTGTCTGGGACCCAGCTGGATCCTGACGCTCACACCTTGTGCCCTTTTCTTGTACTTTCTGACACATGCACACAGACACCAACAAGATTATTTTGCTCCCTCATCGGAAGATTCTTACCCTTCAATTTCTCAGATCACATTCTTATGAAGACTAGACGTCATTCTAATTCTGATGTTCTGTTTCTTAATAGGTTTGAATTTAGTTTCCCAAAGTAACAAATCTATGCTTCCTCAGGGACAAAGGGATTAAATCCTCCCCCCCTCCAGTAAACGTTTAATAAACAAGGAATTAAATAATTGAATCTAGGATAATGGTGACCTGGACTAACCTGAAAATTCTGCTCAGAGACACACCCTTCCAGAAAGAGCAGCCTCAGCCTTTCCGTCGTCAGCACAGGGAAGGGAGCTTTGTTAAGCTGCAAACAAAATTTCACAATTTATCACGTTTGGAGTGTTCCATGTTTTTATTCTCTCGACTCCCTAGTTTAACATATAAATATAAAAAAATCAGGGAAACTGAAGAAAAAGAAAAACACTGTTCTCTGGGCTGGTTTAACCTTCTGGGACTAAGCCTGGGACAAATTCTTCCCTAGAAGAGAATCTGGTTGTAGTGACATATTAAGAGGAGAGGAACAGTTAACTTCTACAGCTGTGCTTCAACTTATCATGAGGCATAGTCAAGATCATTGCTGTGATTTAGAAGACTACTTTCGGAAAAGTACCTTGGTCATAAAATTTTTTTAGGTATTTTTAATGCTTTTTTATGACTTTGATAGGATAAAGCAAACCTATTTTTTTAACTATTGTTTTCCCCTATGTTTCTTCAGTTATTTTCCTGCTTTTTTCTGGGGAAAGATTTCTGTGCCTCACCTCCCATAACAAACACACCCTCACACACACCTTTGTGGGTGAAGACAAGCAGTGACAAGTCTCACCGTCCACTGCCTGTGTCCTGCGATTTGAATCTGTGGACACCGTCTGAGTGCAGCTGCTGCCTGCTGGCACGAGCAAGTGTATTTCTTAATCTCTTTCACACAATAACTGCCCAAAGAGAGATGACTGCGTCTTTCCCTGATTCTACTAAACAGGTCTGTGCTTTTCAGGGTGGAGCTTAGAGAGGAAAGCAGCAGGAAAGAGAAGGACACTTAATGAAAACACAACCCACAGCTCCGAGTTTCACACTTCGGGGAGCCCCGCCGCTCTGCCCTGCCTGCTTTCCAGAGGTATTGAATCTTCCTGCCAATGTCGTAGGCCCGAGTGCACAGCATATTAACAAATGAGACATCTCATTACATGGCATTCTACTCAACTGAGTTGTCAGGGGACATGAAATAAAAAGATTCCTGTTCATCTCCTGTTAAAGCCAGGCCATCTATTACGGAAATTACATCTCTCCTAGGTGTTTTGTTCAGAGGTATAGTAATAGACGTGCCCATAGTAATTATAATTATTACTGATAAAAAAGTCTAGTATGTGCCATGCATAACACTTCACTCTTTGTTTATATAACTCCTGAACTCTCCAAGACAAGTAGAATTAAGAGGAAAGTGTTTTAGGGTCTCTATTGCCTTTAAATTACATCCTACTTGTAACAAATTAGGCTTTTAGTATACCTGGAATGTTAAATCTTAGCCTGATAACATCTACAATGCAATACTTTAAATTTTGTGTATCAGATTTAGAGCCACATTAAATTTATATTCAAGTGCTTCAAATGAATTTATTATAAATCTTGACATAATATTTCAATATTTTGATTTAGTTGATTAGATATTTCATTGGGGCAAAATTATTGGACTATATCTCTTAACATAAGCTATATGGAAATGTAAGCAATAAAATAATTTTTTCATTTCTTAAACAAAAATTCACAGCGACCTTTTTATAGTTAAGAGTAACACGATTTTGCCTTAAAAATTCACTTACAAATATAAGTAAAATAGACTTACCATTGTATGATATTGGAAGTGTTTTTATTCTATGCTTTTGTTTAATTTTGTTTTAGATATGTTCATCCAATTAAAATTATAATGTTAATAAATATTTTTAAAATAAGTATATATAAGAAAAATACTTGAAACTTAAATTATGGACATTACTCAAGGATAGTAATAACATGGAAATTTCAATATGGGAATTAGAAACATAAATAGAAACTAAGTAATAAAATATATTTTCTAGTCTATAAAAGCTCATTTACCATTCAAATATCAATTTTAGGATGTTTGTTTTATAATGCTGATGTGGGCATACTATATCCTTTGTCATTATCATTAAGCCTTTTTGAAGACATTGTATGCAAACTATGAGTTAGTTCCACTACTGAAAATTTTAGAAAACTTCAAGCTAAATCTATAGTCATGGTGGAAATAATGGTAAAATGGTACAGCATTGCTCACATTGCATTTCCAGAGTTTAAAATAGTGAAAATAGCTTCTCTGGGGTGCTCCGCCTCACAGAACTTTGCCTAGATCCACCACAACAGAGGATTTTTGTCTCTCAGCTCCTCCCCAATTCATGTGGATATACGTGAAGAACCTTGAATAAGAAAGCAGTCATCAAAATCTGCATCTTAATGTTTATCATGTGTTAAACTCTGGAATCTATTAATGCCTCCATTATTGATTATCTGTACACAGGCTTCAATGCCTAAAGACAATGGAATGAATTTGTCTTACCCTGGGGTCCCCCAAGAGCAGAGACCCTAAAAGGCTGTGCAAAAAGTAGCTTCACATTATGATGCCGGGCTCCAGCACGAGTGAGGGGTAGTAACACAGAAGAAGCAAAAGCCATTCAGGAGCACATGGCTGCATCGCTGCTGTTCCCCAACACTGGTGGGTAACCTCACCCTGGCTGCTGAAACACATCTCTGAACCATCCACACAGGAAAAAAATCAGCCTCATTATCACAAGCGTCTGCCTTCCCTTGGGAACATCAGTACCCTTATACTTGCAGGTTACATCTGGGTAAATTCTAGTTTGGGGATTTGTTTTTTTTCCTCATTATATCCTATAAGGTAGTTTCAAAGAAGCCCTAGGACAAGAAGCCAGAAGTTTGACTACATAAGCCTATAGTGATGTCCTCTTGGGTTACACATGCAAAATCTGGTGGAAACCTCTATATAACAAATAACCACTGTGGTGACTGACGTTGGGATAAGAAAATTTGAAGCAATATAACAAGAAGGCTTAAGTACAATTTATCAATGACCTCATTTCTTTCTTTCTTACCATTAAGTAAGAGTCCATTTAAATCACAGACATCAATTGCAAAACGATTTGATAGCATTGATGTCATAGTAACTGCACAACTTATATAAGAAGCTGTGGCAAATAATTAAAACCTATTGTGTGTAAGGCACATTATTAGTGTAAATGAACTCAACAATAACATCATTTAATGCCATATGAAAGAGAAGCTTGTGTACTAATCATGAGGGCTGAGAAAGCCTGATCCCCTCAACAAAGGCAATATTTCTTCTGTAAGTTATTTACTTTACAGAAACTATTAAGCTTATAATATTGTGCTTAAAATAAGAAAAAATAGTTAAATCTATTTTGGTCTCTTAAAGATTTTTTTTCTCTTACACATTATGAGGGTTTTAATTTTTTTGAAAGAGTAAAAAAGCAAGAGAAGAAGAGGGAAAGAGAAAATGGAAAAGAGAGAGAGCCAGAGAGAGTTTGAGGAAAGACAGAAAGAGATTGATTACAAGTTCTGGCTTTGAATTTTTTCTTAAAAGGAAAAAAGTGTTGAACGTGAAATAGCGCTCTGAAACACTTTACAGTCCATCCAGTTTCTTCTAGAAAATAATAGTTGGATTGAAATGAACACTTTAGAAGATATTTCATTTCTTGGCATTTAAAATCAATATTTTTCTCGCTGTCATGAATATTTTTTTGGAGGAGCCTTGGCAGCTATTTTTGTTCCTCGTAATTGTGGGTGTACCGTAGGTGAAGATGGAACACCTTTCTCTCATTATTAAGAGCTTAGTAGCCCTGAGCTAAAGGCTGTGATTCTTCATGTCACCACTGTGGTGGCAAATAAAAATTCCCATTTAGTTTCTAGTAACCTCATTTGTCAAGAGGACTGTATTTCAAGCTTATATAGATTTAAGGCAAATAAAAATCAGACAGCTAAATGCCTCTTTGGTCATAAATTGTATTCGTCTGTTAGAGAAAGTTAAGCTAATAGGATATTAATTTGGCAGATACACTAACCTATTCAAATTTCATTTTAAAAATATGTGAAAAGTTAATTTAATTTTTAAATTGGTTCTCTATTGGCGATAGTTCCAATGTGCTGCTAATGTAAAAAAGCACTTACATGAGCCACACCCCAAGCCAGGGAGATTTCAAATTCCCTAAACTTTACTGAGAACACAAAAATGAAAAAATAACATTAGCAGACTGTTCTGCATGGCAGTTAAAAAAGGTATTTTAATTAAAAGCTTTGAAATTGTTCTCATCTGTCTTTATGCTTTCAATTTGATCTTGAGTTGATCAAGAATAAAAAAAAAAAAGGTCATGCTTTGAGAAACCTTAAACCTGTCTCAGTCTTGAAATGACAAGCCTTTCAAGCCAAGTGACTGAACCCCTCAGAGGGGGAGGCGTGCACACAGGGTCTCTCTGTGCCTAAAAGAAAGTTCAGCTTCTTACTAATGCAGCCGTGTATTACTTGCATAGCTTTATAAATTCGTTTTCAATTCATATCATTTTTGTTTATTTCCCATTATCTTGCCTCCCACCTTAAAATGCTGGATGTTAGCTTCACATGTAGTATCAAATGCAGTTAAAAATTCAGCAGAATCTTAAACTTACCAAAGATGCAACAAACTCTCCCCAAACCCCTCCTGACCGCCTCTCACTGCAAGTGGATGCTGAGCTTCTAAAAATAATTAACATGCATAGAGAGCCTCAGAAACATCATTTCTTCATGCCATTTCAACACAGATATTTCATATTGTCTCCGAACCTATCAGGCTTAGCTTAAATTATCCAACTTTCCAGGATATCAAACCAATTTTTATAAGTTGTCAATCAATATTTTTAAATGTTTTTCATCAACCAATTGATTAACATTCCCAAATAAAATTTTATATTATTTTTTCTAACCACTATCATTACCTATTCATAGAATCAAAAGTCAAGAACCAACATGGTAAGTTAGAATTTGTAGCAGAAAATCTATCACGTCTTGCACAGTACACTTAAGGAACATTGGTGCAACATTTTCCATCGTGGAAAGAGTATCTACGGTTAACTCTCAGACTGCAGTAGCCACAGAGGCCCCACAACCTTGCTTTTGGAGCAAGACTGGGAACCACCATTTTTACCAGCCAAAGGGGAATTCAACAACATTTGGTAAACTTAGGATTTTGATTATGTTTAAATCATACTCTACATTCTTTGAGTTAGTAATCCTATTATCCCTTTGATTCAGAAGTAATAACCATGAACTTCAGGAAAAACTGTAATTAGGTAGAATTTTGAATTTGTTCTAGTTCTATAAACTAATACCACATCAACAGACATTTTCAGGGGGAGGGAATCTTAAAGGTAGACTATACCTATAATTTTGATTTTTTACCCTTAATAAGCAATTGTTATATTTCAAACTTTAACTGTAATGGCAAAGCTAATATGAATTTTGGCTATATTGATAAAAATAGTGTCCAGAAGAAGGGAGAATTCTTACTATAAACTCTAAACGTCAATGGGCATCTTGCTCCTGGCTCTGCACATCATGCTTTAAGCAAAAGGACGCCTTACACACAGGCGAGGACGGCACTGGGGAGCGGACACCACCTCGGCAGAGACATCTCTGGTGCTACAGACCCTGGGTAAGCAGGCCTGTTGTGTCCTCACGGGGATTCTTCTATTAAAAATGTGACTTAAAGATGCATATTATTAACAGTTCAAGACAATCTGGAGGTTTGGTATTTTAACTATTATAATATATAAATATATAAAAAATATATTTTTTATTTATAACATAATGTATTTATAATTTATACAATATATTGTATACATTTATAATCTATGGTATATGTTATATAATGATATTTTATAATATATATGTATGTACAAGTGTCCATAAATTTCATGCACACGAACTTTATAGCTACCCTGTATATATCTCAAAGTGTTGTGATACAAATCATGGTCTTCCATTAGCTGATCAGGAAATATAAGGAATGACTGGGCATCAGGTTAATAATAATAATAATAATAGCTGATAATCATTTAGAGATTACTATGTGCCAGTTAATATTCTATATCTCTTATATGCATTCACTCATTTAGTTCTGGTAAAAACCTCTGAAATAAGTTTTACTATTACTGTCCTAATAAAGATAGAGAATGGTTAAATAATTTCCCTTTGAGAGCTAGCAATTGGCAGAGTCAGGATCTGAACAAAATAAGTTAGACTCCCTAATCTAGCCTTGTTTTCATCATTGTGCTGTACTGTCTCTAACTAAGTATTTTATTAATTAACTTGATCCTCCTTAAAGGTATGCATGATACTTTAACATGTCTTGAATGAGTTGTAGGTGAGACTGAAATTTATACCCTCAAAACTGAGCAACCATGTGCCTTCAGAGAAGGACAGAGAGCTTGGACTAAACTCACAAAGATTTGTGTTCTAAACAGGGAAATCATTCTACACTTGTAACCACGGCAAGGTTGTCAAATGCACATTGGCACTATCTAAATTATCATAATATTGAATTATAAGTTCCTGTGGACAGTTACAAGTGCTGTAAGTTATTATGAGTAAATCTTCATTTCTCTAAAACTTTAGTAAATTATATAAAGTCACTACAGAGGCTTGTGTGAGTGAGTAGTGACTCCTCATGGATATCAAGAGAAGGGAAAGTGCCAATGCACAGAGTGGAAATCACCCACGCAAAATAAACTTTGGAAATTAGTCCAGTTCAGCAAAGACAGTTTCCAACCAGGGAGAAGCCAGAGGCTGGAGACTGCACCCTTCACCTGCCACATTCTGCACCTGTTCTCCAGAAAGTATGGGAGGGATGCAAGAGCTTCTCTTGTTCTAAAATGCAGTTGTCAAAGGACAGAGTGCTTTAATTGTGCTTTAATTGACTTCCAAGTTACATCTTTAATTAAACTTATTCTTAAATGAAATGAGGTGCTCCAAGGGATGCAGTGCTTCTAGTTTCTGAAAGAAAATTCAACAGATACTTGACATGCTGAAAACTTTATCCATCTGATTTCTAAGATTCTAAAATTCTATGAATAATAGAAAAACGTGTGTTCTTTGCTGTCATTTAAAACAAACATGAAAATTGCTTAGACCCTATGGGGAGGATTACAATTCTAGGAGGAGTTGGTGGTTGCATCATTGATCCACCTGCCTCAGCCTCCCACGTGCTGGGAGGAGAGCTGCTCTGTGCAGCCCTAAACTTTAGTTTCTAGTGAAGACATAGTAAAGCCATAGAAACATAACTTTTTATATTACCTCTCTTAAATTTAAACAAAAGATAGACTCTATAATTATTTCAATTTCAGCTTAGGGTAAAACAATGAATACTTTCCACAGAAAAAGGCTCTTTGTGTACTACAAATAATTTGTTTAAAGTTAGAAACAAAGTTGTAAGTGTGACGGACAATCAATGTTCTAAAAACATAAGCACTTTTACAAGTTGTGAGAGGAGAAAGAAAGAAAGAAAAGGTAAGAAATGATAAAAATAATTTTTGATTACTGGTTAATCAAAGTGAATTTTTTTAAAAGAGTCATGGCACTTCTTTTAAGGAGCAAATGCCATACAAATAACAACCTTAAAAAAAGGAATGCTGGCAGAAAGAATTAAGGTAACTTTTAATCTTTGATATGAAAATAAACACATGCAGAAGGCACCACTCTAAACCATGAGATATTTGGGGGTTTTCTATGACAATGAGTAGTTATAAGCCATTTTAGAATCTCTTTTTATTGAGGCAAAACTGAAAATGTGAATAGGAGAATGTAAAATATTTAATAGCTTTAAAAATATCCCTCCTTTGTTTCTGCAAATACGATAGACTAGATATCTTGGAAAATCTCTTAATGTAAAAAACCATAAAAATGAAGGAGATAAAAAAGTCACATATCCTTTCAGGCATGTGTTTGAGCTTAAACAAAATGAGAAAGCCCCTAGAAATCAAAAGCAAAGAAAGATGAAAACCAAAGTAGCAGGATGATGCTAAAGTTGAAGGATGATGAAGTCATGAGGGCTTGGAAGAATTTGGAAGTGGAATTGACACACATGTATGTGAAAACTAGTATACTCCAAAGGCTTCACCATGTGCAAGAAACTGAATCTTCAACAATGGTCTCGTCACAAGCTTAGGGAATCAAGGGAATTGACCTGTGTGGGGTATTGGGGTATAGGGTAAAATACGCTACACAGAAGATCAAGGAAACACTAGTCAAAAACTTGTCTTAATGTTGACCTGGAATTTTAGTAGCCAGGATACTGGGCAAAAGCAAACATGTTTTCTCTCAGAATATGCTTTCAGTTGAAGGTTGTAGTGTTGCTACTGAAAATGCCCAGCAAAATTGCAAAATACACAATGAAATAGGTTAACACAAATGATTTTGGAGATGTAATGCACAGCAAAAGAGACCTATCCAAAATAAAAGGCTGGATATAAAATATGAACTATATGTATGCGAATAATAACACATAAATGTGTTCTCTGTTTAAAATGTGCAAAGAAATCAATATATGTATTGTGTAGAAAGTACAAAACAAAGAATTATAAAAATAAGAGAGACATAATAATGAAAGAAAATGTTACAGAGTAAAAACTCAATGTGTACTAAAATAGCAGATTACATATGCAGTTGAAGATAAAATTAAAAACAAAATCACTTAGCATTAAAGAGGCAGAAACTATAAAAGAAATTTAAAAAATATTGGACATAGGAAAAGTATCCAATGTACTCAGCCCTAATATGAAGCTAATTTATAGCTTTCATATGAAGGCTAAAACCCAATTATAGCACAAGAATACAGGGAAAAGGGA
>CAUYON010010179.1:0-34002 GCA_963573935.1 Arctocebus calabarensis | reverse complement strand
AGCTCTATGGATTATAGAGAGTTCTCCAGGTCAAATCTCCCACTTCAGTCAGATTGGCCTCTTCATTGGCTCCTTCTTCGTTCCTGGACCAAGCTGTTCTCATCCAGTCTCTCCATTTTCCTGAATGACCTCCTTCTCCTGACTCCCAGGGGCTGGCTTATAGTGGTTTATTAGGACTCTTTCTTATTTTCTCTTTTTTTTTTTTTTTTTGAGACAGAGCCTCAAGCTGTCACCCTGGATAGTGTGCTGTGGCATCACAGCTCACAACAACCTCCAATTCCTGGGCTCAAGCGAGTCTCTTGCCTCTGCCTCCCAAGTAGCTGGACTACAGACGCCCGCCACAACGCCCGGCCATTTTTTGGTGGCAGCCGTCGTTGTTTGGCGGGCCCGGGCTGGATTCGAACCCGCCAGCTCAGGTGTACGTGGCTGGCGCCTTAGCCCGTTGAGCCACAGGCGCCGAGCCTTCCCTGCCTTCTTGATGAGCCCCAGATACAGACAGAGTTCAGCCCTATCTAGGCGAGGTCCAGTTATCTGCCCTCCCGCCTCAGCACTAGGGCGACTCCCCGCGACAGATACCGTCCAGTTGTGGACCAGCGTGGCCCTGGGTTGGGGGGCGTTGAGGGGCGTCGGGGGAGCGGGAGACCCGGAATCCTGGAGCGACTCCGGTCGGAGGAGCAGCTGGCGCCCCAACCCCAGCTCGGGGCCCCGGGGAGGAGGCAGCGGAGCCGCGCCGGGCGGCCTGCGAGGAGTTAACCCGGAGGAGTGGTGGTCGGGTCAGGTTACTTCCTTTAAGGCGGCGGGAAGGAGGAGTCCAGCCCTGGTGGGGCAGTGACTGCTGCAGCCGGGCGGCGTCCGGGAGGCTCGCAGCCCAGGCAAGAGGGCGCGGGCGCAGGGGTGCGGGGTGGCGGCCGTTGGGTGGGCGGGGGCCGGAGGGAGCCGGGGATCTCGACGCCCGGCGCGTGCAGACAGCGGGACATCTATCTGCTGCCGCGACGCCCCCTTTCTCCGATGGGTAAACTGAGGGCTCGGGAAAGCGAAGAATTAAGCTCCCACTGCGATCTCGTGGCCAAGTGGGTCCCCCCGCGAGCCCCGCAGCGGGTCAGAGGGCTTCCCATCCGGGAAGGTGGGCTGCAGGGTGGGCCCGGGCAGCGGGGCCTGGGGAGGACCCGCGGGAGAGGGTGGGGACGCAGGGTGTAGGATGGGGTGGCAGTCGCGGGGCGGGGTGGGTCACCATGACTGCGAAGAGATCCGGCACCCGGAGTGTCTGTGGCACCTATGGACGGCGGCGGCCCAGTGCTCCAGTCTGGGGTCGGAGGACCCTTGGTCACCCTTTGGGCCTCCACCCTGCCCTTCGGAAAAGAGGAAAGGGAACTCTCAGTTTGAAATGTCCGTTTTACAATCGATAGGTTACTTTCTCTTGGCCCTCAAACAACCCCATCGAGCTTTGCGGATACGGAACCGCATTTAGAGATTTTGGGGCGCAGCTGAGACAGATCGTGTTTCCCACTGCGGTCTGCAGGTGTTCTGGAAGGGCAGACCCCAAACAGCCTCCGGGGATGGCATGGACGGTGCGCGGCTGCCCACTGTGAGGCGTGCATGCCCTCAGCTGCACTGGCCCAGCCGTCCACCAGCTCCGGCCCCACTCCAGGTGTCTGTCGTCTGTGGCCCTTCATCCCCAGTTACACTTCGGAGGCAGGGCCGGGGTCCTCCACAGGCTTGTGTCTGGACACAACCCTGCTGACAAGAAGTTCTGCTTCCCAGAAACCGGCCTCCCCCAGATCCCAGTCTGGGTCTGGCTCAAGGGAGTGTGTCTCCTCCTTCCGGCTTTACCCGCCTGGGCACTGCCAAAGTGAATGTGGCCGTGCTCTCAGGAGGCTTGTGTAGTTAAACCTAAAGGATCTGCCACTAACTAGCTGTGTGGCTTTGGGCAGATCCCTTAACCTTTCTGTGCCTCAGTTTCCTCACCTGCCAAAGGGGATGATTATCCCCGCAGGGCACCCAGTGGATGCTCAGTTACATAGATGGGAGCTGCCAGGCGGGGTCTGTAAGCTGGGGCCTTTCCTGGCCATTTTCCCACTTCCCCAAAAGGGCCCCTCTGCTTATTGCCCTGCCTTGGGCCAAGGCTGCTGATATGAGCCAGCTTCCCTTGGGGGCTTTCGGAGATTCTCACAGGACGGACAGTGTCCACAGCTCCCAGAGGAAGCACCCTGGGGTGATGCAGCTGTGGGTGGAGGCCTCAGAAGCCTGAGAGAAAGCCAGGGGACTGCAGGGCCACAGCGGGCCCTATCTGGGGTCCCTCATTTTGATCCCCCCACATTCACTGCTCCTTCAGAATGGCCGGATGGGGTTGAGGTTGCCCCTTAACTCCCAGTCTGCCCAGCCCCACGGCTCACGGGTGGGGCTGAAAGAGTACCGAGACCTACCCAAGGCCCCAGCAGTCTGGGGTGGCGCCTGGGTGATGTGGCAGCTTGACCATGGGTATTGGCCCTGTAGGCTCTTGGCATTTCATGTCCAAGTAAAAGGGGCATCCTGTACCCCCCACATCTAAGACAAAGCAGCCTTTCCATTCAGCTGGTATCTTCTACAGGTGTGACGCTACCTTAAATATTCTTTAGCACAATTGTCAACCTTAAGATTTTTATTTCTTTTACTATAGATTAACTTGTGTTTTTTGGACTGAAACATAGGCAGGGCAGAAATACGTAGGCTCAGCTCTACCCTTCAGGAGATCAGTGGTACAAGGAAGAAGTGCATTTTGCTCACCTGACGAAAGAATCTGCACCAAAGATGACCCAAAAGTGTCACCTCCCCCCAAATCACACAGGTTGAAGCAGAGGTTCCCAAAGTGGATACAGCTATGCAAGACAATCTTAGAGGCTCCCTACGTGAGTCAGTGGTCATGATTGAGACATGTAAACCAACAAGTCTGTTGTGATTTCATTATTTCTCAGGACACTCAGTAAAAAAGTGAGCTGAAAGAGAAATGCTTAGAAAAGAATGTACAGTAAGGTCACAAGGGTAGCCTGGGCATAGTCTAGGAGCCTGGAAGAACTGTGTGGTCTGGAGGGTAGGACCTGTCCCCAGGGTCACAAGCCTGATGTTCTGTCTATAACTGCTGTCTCTCACGGTGATGCACTGCCACTGTACCCTAGGTGTGGTGCCTGGTGTGCAGGCGACCTGGCCTGGAAGGGCTGCCCTGGGGTGGCAATACTGAAGTGTCCTCCAGGACAGGTGGTCAGTGAGTGAGGAAAAGGCGGGAAGCTTTCTGAGCTCAAGGATCAGTGAAAAGCACAGGGGATTGGAGGAGTGAAGAGCAGGGTGGGTTTGAGGAACCGAAAGAGGTCTAGGAGGAACACGGGGGTCTTGGAGCAGAGGGCTTGAGATGAGGCCAGAGAGTCACTGGAGCTGGATCACACCGGGCCTGTAGGCCGTGGTGAAAATGGGGGACGCCATCATTCCTTTGTTGACATGTATTGCATTCCTGCTTGTGTGGGCTTCCCCAATGGCCTTTTCATGGATCCTATGAAAGAAGTGCAAATTGGAGGCTGGGAATTGCAGTGGGCAGAGGGGCTGCCAGGTGTGGCCTTTGAGCTGGGTTTTGAAGTATGAGTAGGAGCGGGTTAGTGTGGTCCTCAGAGCAGAGATCTCTCATTGTAGGTCCAGCTCTGAGCTGCCTGCTGCACCAACTCTGAAGACCAGAGGCCTTTTCTGAAAGTAAAGATCCCAGGCAGCTGGCCCATGGTCTGAGTCCAAAGCAAACAGGAAGAGCCCACGGTGGGCCAGGCAGGGCCTCTTTCTCTGTTTGGAGAAGGGATTAAGCCAAGCCTACTTGTGGGTTTGTGGGAGGGGGCAGCAGACTCAGTTAGGGACACAGTGTAGTCCAGAGGATGCATGGCCCTCAGTGCCAGCACTATAGGGTGCTGTGGCAATGGCCTTCCTTGGCAAGTTCCATTCTAATAGAGGACTTTGGGACCCCTTGGGGCCACTGTTCTCTCTCTCTCTTACCAGGCCCAAGCTGGAGCACTCCTTGGATACTTGGCTAGCCACTATGTCCCTTGGCCATCAGCTCAGGCCTGATGGAGTGGCTTCTGGTCACCGCAATGGCCTGGCCTTGCACTGTGCCTGCTGGAATTGATCTGTGTCTGTTCAATCTGTGCACGCATTTATTTATCAAGCCTCAGGCAGGTTCGGGGAGGCAGGAGTGGCAGATGAATGAGGCCTTCATGGAGCAGACATGCTGAGGGAACAGATAGGCATGGAAGCCTTAAGTGCTGGGGCTGGCGGGAGTCCTGTATAGTTGGAGGATGGTCAGAGAAGAGGGGGGAGTTCTCCTGGGGCAGGTGTGGGTTGGGTACAGGTGTGGAGATGGAGGCTAGAAAGAATTCAGTATGGAGTCTCTCCTGGATTGACTCACTCATCCATGCACGTGTGTGTCCATTCAATAAGTATGTACTAGGCATCTACCATGCGCCAGGCAAGAAGCAACCAAGGCCCTAATCCCATGGGTCCTGCAGTCCAGGGCATGCGCCATCACCACACAGCTCAAATAGAAAACCGTGCTGAGTTCTAGGATTCTGAAGAAGAGGTTTGTGGTGCTAATGGAGCTAATAGGGGCTTGACCTGGTCAAAGAGGTCAGCAAGGTTTCTATGAGGAAGACTTAAAGAATGGAAAGGAATTAAACAGGGCAAGAGGGAAGAAAAGGTGATCTAGGGAGAGGGAATAGCACATGCAAAGGCCCCGTGGTAGAGGATGAGATGAGGCCAGCGTGGCTGGGGCACTACTACACAGGGGAGCATGGCAGGAATGCGGCTGGGAAATGGGCAGGTGGATTGCACCTGGACTCACAGGTCCTTTAGAAGATTTCCTCTGGATTCTATAGACAAAAGGAAGGTCTTTAGTAGTGGCAGAAAATAATTGAATTTGTGTGGAGAACAGGATTGAGAGGGCCCAGGTGGAAGTGAGAAGTCCATGAGGGCGCAGCTATGTCTGCATTACAAATGAGAATGGCTTTGACCGAGGATGTGGTGAGTGAGGGGTTGGGGGGGATTGGATGTGGGAGTGCACCAGGCAGTGTGAAGTTGTGAGAAACAGGGCTGCTGTCCGGGTTTTCCTGTCAGGGCATGTTTTATTGAGTATAAATAATATCTTTATTTCTACCGAGAACAGATAGCAAGGCCATGGTTGAGCTTTGGGTAAGAAAGAAGGGAATGATTTTTAGGTTCAGTTATGTGGTTTTAATATGTTTTCTTGTTAAACCCATTCAACATACCTGAGAGGTAAATACCGTATTTATTTATGAGAAAAGAGGTTCAGAAAGATAAAATTACCTGCTTAACTTCACAGCTGGGAAGAGGCTCAACCTCCACTAGCAAGGCAAAACAACTCATTTTACTTTATTCAGTGAGCTGATAACTGAGGGAGAAGTATGTGGCAGAAGGACAGGAAGGGCAGCCTGAAAGAACCCTCTCCCCTGGCAGCGTGCCAGAGGGGCTGGGGCTTTGTCATGAGTAGCCCCTGAGACTCAATCTGAGGGATGACCAGCGTGCTGCTGTGGGAGCTGGGGATGGTCCCACCCTTCTCTGTGCATTTCCTATTCCTGTTCTTGGGAGGTCCTTCCCTGACGCCCATCTCAATCCTGCTACTGTTCCTGCCATCTCAGGTTCAGGCAAATCGACACACTGCCACCTGGCTGCTCCCTCTGCCTGCTGGGCCCAAGGCCCACCGCCTGCCCTTCAGCCTTGGGCCTGGCTACCAGGCCACCGGAAGCCAGTAACTGGGCACTCTTTGCTCCCGCAGGTACCCTGAGATCAGCTCTGTACGCCCCTCCCAGATCTGCTCTCCAGAGCCCTAGGCCGAAGGCCCTGGCCCCGTGCAGTGACCTTCGCCTGTCTGAGCCTTGGTTAATTTTTGCCCAGTCCACCTGCTGCGGCTCCTCCCTCTCAGAGATATAAGCCTGGGCCGAGGCTTCTCAGTCCTCTGCCTGGCCTGAGCCACCCTACTGCTTTTACTATGGCCAAGGGCTTCTACATTTCCAAGTCCCTGGGCATCCTGGGCATCCTCCTGGGTGTGGCAGCTCTGTGCACCATCATCGCCTTGTCCGTGGTGTATGCCCAGGAGAAGAACAGGAACATCGAGAGTGCTACCGTGAGCCCCACCCCCACCACCACCTTGGCCACCACCTTGGACCAGAGCAAGGCATGGAACCGGTATCGACTGCCAAAGACGCTGGTCCCCGACTCCTACAGTGTGACGCTGAGGCCCTACCTAACCCCCAATGCCGAGGGCCTGTACATCTTCCAGGGCTCTAGCACTGTCCGCTTTACCTGCAAGGAGGACACCAATGTCATCATCATCCACAGCAAAAAGCTCAACTACACCCTTATCCAAGGTCACAGGGTGGTCCTACGCGGTGTTGGGGGCTCTCAGCCCCCCGCCATTGACAGGACTGAGCTAGTGGAGCCCACTGAGTACCTGGTGGTGCATCTCCAGGGCTTGCTGGTAGAGAACAGCCAGTATGAGATGGACAGCAAGTTCCAGGGTGAGCTGGCGGATGACCTGGCCGGCTTCTACCGCAGCGAGTACATGGATGGCAACGTCAAGAAGTAAGTGCCACGGCTCGGCACCCACGGCTCAGTGGTTAGGGCAGCGGCCACATACATTGGGGCTGGTGGGTTTGAACCTGGCCCAGGCCTACTAAACAATGACAACAACAACAAAAATAACTAGGTATTGTGGCAGGCGCCTATAGTCCCAGCTACTTGGGAGGCTGAGGCAATAGAATCGCTTAAGCCCAAGAGTTTGAGGTTGTTGTGAGCTGTGACACCATGGCACTCTACCGAGGGCGACATATTGAGACTCTGTCTCAAAAAAAAAAAAAAAAAAGAGGAAGTAAGTGCCAGCCAGAAGTGCCGTAGGTTCTGGATACCAGAGTGCAGCAGGATCTGCCAGAGGGGGTTAGGTATGAGAACTTTGGACCTTCTGGGCCCTCAGGCTGCTGATGTCGTGGCTGCTGACACAGCAGATGGGGAGGGCTTCCCTAAGCCACCTCGAGGAGTCAGGGCTGAGGGGCACAAACAGGAGAATGGAGGCATAGGGGAGAAAAACTTGCCCAAGGCCCCCAGGTAGTGCAGGGGTAGGGCTTGCTGGCTTCTGAGTCCAGAAGGTGCCTTGCCCTCCCACAGTCAGCTGGCGTGGCTGGGAAGGCAGGGATTGGGCTGGGGCAGCCTTGCAGTAACCCTTTCCTTACCTGCCCTGTTGCACTTTCTAACACCCTGGTTTGGGCAGAGTGGTGGCCACAACGCAGATGCAGGCTGCAGACGCCCGGAAATCCTTCCCCTGCTTTGATGAGCCAGCCATGAAGGCCGAGTTTAACATCACGCTCATCTACCCCTCAAACCTCAATGCTCTGTCCAACATGCTTCCCAAAGGTGAGTGGGTCTGTCCTGGGGCCATGCAGGGAGCAGGCCCTAGGGACTGGGGTGAGAGGCAGGAGAAAGTGCACCTACATGCTTGTGTGCTCCCTGCAGGTCCTCCTGTCCCACTGCAGGAAGACCCCAGCTGGAGTCTCGTGGAGTTCCACACCACGCCCAGAATGTCTACGTACCTTCTGGCCTTCATCGTCAGCGAGTTCAAGCACGTGGAGCAGCGCGCATCCAATGGAGTCCTGGTAGGAAGCTGGGCCCATGTGTCCTCTGCCCAGGCTGGTCCTAGCTTAAGGGAGATCCCTATTCTTTTCCCTGTACCTGGGTCTGCATTGTCAGGCCAGTGTTCCCATCCAAACTCTGATCTCAGGCACGTGTCCCAAGCTCTGTGATCTTCCATCTGTCAGCCCCTCCTCAGGACGGTGCTCCTGCCCTAGGAGTGTCAGATAGAGGCTCTGCCAACTGTCACTCTCCAAAGGCCCCTCTCTAGGCCTCACAGTGTCAGAGCCCCCTTGCCTGCCTGGCTGTACCGACCAGGCCTAGAAGGTCCCTAAGTCACCCACTCTGGGGCTCAGCCCACCTGCACCAGGATCCAGGAGGGCCCCTCACTTGTTTCCTTCCTCTGTGCAGATCCGCATCTGGGCCCGGCCCAGTGCCATTGACCAGGGCCATGGCAGCTATGCCCTGAACAAGACAGGCCCTATCCTAAACTTCTTTGCTGGGCATTATGACACGCCATACCCACTCAGCAAATCCGGTGAGTGAGGGGCCCTGCAGTGGGAGGCAGTGGCTACACCCAGAGTCCCTCCAGCCAACAGCCTCACTTCTCCAGACCAGATCGGCCTGCCTGACTTCAATGCTGGTGCCATGGAGAACTGGGGGCTGGTGACCTACCGGGAGAATGCCCTGCTGTTTGACCCCACGTCTTCCTCCATTGGGAACAAGGAGCGGGTGGTCACTGTGATTGCTCACGAGCTGGCCCACCAGGTAGCTCCCTCCCAGCCCCGTAGGGAGTGCAGAGGGAGAAACAGGCTCTGAGAAGAGGTAGCACAAGTCCTGGCTCTGCCCCAGCTGCTGGGAAGGGCACCACCTGCTGGGGAGGGAGGGTGGTGATGATGTGGGAGAGGGGCCTGCACTCCGTGGAGGACAATTTTGGGGACTTTAGTGCCTGTCAGGCTGGTATGGACTGCATGGTGACCCCTCTTCCCTTAGTGGTTCGGAAACCTGGTCACGGTGGAATGGTGGAATGACCTATGGCTGAACGAGGGCTTCGCCTCTTATGTGGAGTATCTGGGCGCTGACTATGCTGAACCCACCTGGAATGTGGTGAGCCAGCTGCCCTAGGCCTAGGATCAGGGTGGAGGGAGGCCTGGCCACCCTTCTGAGGCCATTTTTCTGACGGCCATTGGGAATTTGCAGAAAGATCTCATAGTGCTGAATGACGTATACCGCGTGATGGCCGTGGATGCTCTGG
This sequence comes from Arctocebus calabarensis, assembly GCA_963573935.1. NCBI lineage: Eukaryota > Metazoa > Chordata > Mammalia > Primates > Lorisidae > Arctocebus > Arctocebus calabarensis. The sequence continues at coordinate 25,106 of CAUYON010010179.1, read as the reverse complement.
CCTCCTCACACCCACTGTCCACTCCTGCTGAAGAGATCAACACGCCAGCTCAGATCAGTGAGCTGTTCGATTCCATCTCCTACAGCAAGGTGCCATAGGACCTTGAAGGGGCATGGGGAGGGCAGCTGTGCTCTGGGGTCCAGGGTCCTGGGGCCTCAGGGCAGCCTTCTGAGATCCTCACCCCTCTCCCAGGGCGCCTCAGTGCTCAGGATGCTCTCCACCTTCCTGACTGAGGACCTGTTCAAGAAAGGCCTGGCAGTAAGTGCACCCTGTGGCCAGCCATGGGGGGCGGGTCCCTCAGGCCCCACGCCTTGCCCCTGTGCCCTTACCTACCAAAGAGGTACCAGTTTGTCCTCACTGTGCCTGTCTCTCCACAGTCCTACCTCCACACCTTCGCCTACAATAACACCATCTACCTGGACTTGTGGGAGCACTTGCAGGAGGTCTGTAGCAGGCAGTGCCCACGCTGTTCTGTCGGGGTCTGGAGGTGCTGGAGGTGCCTGGGGCAGTGCATGTGTGTGAGAACTTGCCTGGCCCTCTGTGGGCAGCAGTGCAGATCTGTTGGAGCTGCACGTGCTCATCTGAAACATGGGCACAGTGACAGCACCTGGGAGCAGGTGTGGTAAGACCCGGCACTGAGACCCCACCTGAAGCTTCACTCACTTGGAGCCAGCTGCGACGTGGGTGCTGAGTTGGGAACCGGGAAGTGTGTTTGTCTTAGGAATGAGGAAATGGGTCCTCAGGGTTCCCAAGCCCAAACAAGGCACTTAACTTTCTCTGCCAAGCCAGCTGCCTCGTGGCCTGGGTGGTCCCTGCACCCAGCACCTCCCTGGGCCGCCCTCCCATTCCTCTGCACATTCCTCTGCACTCAGACCCGCTGCCCCTGCTGTGGGGCCAACCTTCTGACTAACGCCCCTCCTGCTCTCCCCTGAGGCCACCACAGCCCCAGCCTTCCCTGGGGTTGGAGTCTACTGCCATCTCTATCACCCCCTTCTCTGCGGCCAGCCCACCTTCCCCTCTGAATCCTGGAGGCCATTGTCCCATCCAGCTGTGTTTGCTGCTGTCCTTCTGTCTCCAGGGCCAATCCCCCAGGGAGGGGATACCTGGGTCTAGTCTAGTCTCAAGTCACAGTTGGGTTCTAGCTCACTGGGGCCAGCTTCTACCTCCCCATCCCCACTCGGCCACCCCTCACCTCCTTGCTCTGCCCTGGCTTTCCCCTTCCCTCCAAAGTCCAGTCCCCCTCCAGTCCCTCCCTGCTCCTTTTCCTTCCTTCCTTCACTCACAGCCCCCAGAATTCTCCTCTGCTGTTGCCCCCTCGCTTGGCCCCATTCTCAGGTGACTCCTTTTTTCAATTATTAACAGGTTTTTTTTTTTTTATTGTTGGGGATTCATTGAGGGTACAAGAAACCAGGTTACACTGATTGCATTTGTTAAGTAAAGCCCCTCTTACAATCGTGTTTTGCCCCCAAAAGGTGTGGCACACACCAAGACCCTACCCCCCCCCCACTCTTTCCCTCTCTCTGCTCTTCCTTTCCCCACCCCTCCCTCATTCTTTCTCTCTCTGCTCTCCCCTTCCCTATTAACAGGTTTTGTTGGCTTTTTGTTTTGGTTATGAACCCAAGCAAGGCTTGCATGGGAAAGATGCAAAAAGACCCACGGAAACAATGGCAACTGCCCCTAAGCCCAGCCCCCCAGTCCCCAGTCTGGGTGCATTTCCTTCATGCCCCCTTGCTGCGAGGCTCTTGCCTGTGACAGACACCTGGATGCAGGTGTCCCTTCTGTCTCCTCCCTCTTCTCATCCTCCTGGTATCCTTCAGGAGGAACCATGGGCACCCTCTCCCGAATACACACCCCTTAGGGTGTGCTGCAGAATGGAGGGCCTGGGTTTGCTTAATTGATGTGGAATGAACCCAGAGGCTGGAAGGTCTCTGGCTTGTCCAGCACTGAACAGCCGAGGAGAGACAGAGCTGAACTGGGCCCTGGCTCCTGGCTGCCTGCCCAGGGCTCATTCATGCCTCCCACAAAGGTGGTACCGGGGGTGGAGGCCAGAATCTTCAGAGGCTGCCCTGGATGTGAGGGGACTGGCGGTGGCTGCCCCCTGATGGTCATGCTATCCTGTTATGCACATAGGCTGTGGACAGCCAGTCAGCCATCAAGCTCCCCACCACTGTGCGTGCCATCATGGACCGTTGGATCCTGCAGATGGGCTTCCCGGTCATCACTGTGGACACCAAGACAGGGGACATCTCCCAAGAGCACTTCCTCCTTGACCCCGAGGCCAATGTTACCCGCCCCTCAGAGTTCAAGTGAGTAGATGGGGTTGCTGAGGCCCAGTCAGGGTGAGTGGGGTACAGGGTAGCTGCTATGAGATACTAGGACTGGTCTCCACAGCTGGGAGATTGGGGGCATGTGGTGCCAGAGCTGGGCAGAAGCTGGGTGCGGGGCTATGGCAGGAGCTGCCATCTCTCACCACATACCTCTGGCCCTCTTGTTGCAGCTACCTGTGGATTGTGCCCATCTCGTCCCTGAAGAATGGCAGAGAGCAGGATGGTTACTGGCTGGTGGGCGAGCAGAAAAGTAATTCGGCCCTGCCCCAGCAGGCGCAGGCTACCCATGCTGCTCACTCCTGGCCCATGTTCTGGGTGGGGGTGGGCCATGGCAAGCCCCTTCATCACTCTATAAGTCTCCACTTTGCTGCTGCCCAGCTTTGTGACTCTGGGCAAGTTACTGTCCCTTCCTGGTCTCCATGTGCTAATAATGAGGCTAAGAATAATGAGGCATCCTTGATAATGAGGCTAAGAACAATACCCCACTGGATTGTGTGAGGGTGAAAGGACAGAATAAAATGCTTAAAGCAGCACTTGACACGGTTTGAGCAGCCCCACTAGGCCAGGTACTGGGGACAAAGGTCGAGGCACGTTGTCCTCTGCCTTTGTCAGGGCTGCAGATAAATGAGGATGAGCAGTGAGGTGCTCCAGTGTTGTGCCATGGAGCTCTGGGGCCAGAGAGCAGGAATGTCTGTTTCGTGGGGAGGTCAGGGAAGGCTTCCTGGGGGAGGTGGGCTAAGTCTTAGAGAAAGAATAGGTGTCGGGCCGGCTATTGCCACAGAGAACAGTATTCTGGGAAGAGGGAAGAGCCAGAGAACAGAGATAGGAGACAGCATGGGGACTGAGTGTGGATGGGGCAGTGATGTGCCATGAGATGGAGCTGGTCCCCAAGGGCCCCTCAGGCTTCAGCAGACAGTGGCTTGGGCAGGTGGGAAGTGGACGGGTGATTGGCTCTGACTTGTGGGTATGACTAATCTTGAACTTTGGCTGCTAGAAGAGAGGAATGGGGTGGCAGACAGCAGCCCCAGGAAGAGACAGCAATGTTGGAAGCAGAGGGATGGGAGGATGAGTCGCCTGGGTGGCTGAGTGTGAATGGCCTGGGAGTGGGTCATGGAGCTGCCGAGGCTACTGGCAGTGGCTTGGCAGAGTTGGCCCTGAGGTCAGAGGAGGCAGTGGGTCAGGGAGGCCACCTAGCAGCCCGGTCCTTCACCTCTTCCTTCCTCTGCTTGGTGTTGCCTCGGAAGCTTGAGGGTGAGATGGTGCCAGGCTGCAGGGGTAGCAACTGTTACCCAGGCCATAGAGAGGAGGCCTGGGGTCGGCCTGTGTCCCCTCTGAGAAGCCCCACTTAGCTTTGGCCCCTCCCTTCAGCCCAGAACCCTCTGTTCAAAACAACCGCCAATGAGTGGGTCCTGCTGAACATCAACGTGACAGGCTATTTCCAGGTGAACTACGACAACGACAACTGGAAGAAGATTCAGGCTCAGCTGCAGGCAGACCCAGCGGTGGGTGTCCACCCCACCCTCGCCCTGCCACTGCACCCCACCCTGAGTCAGGCACAGACTGTAAGGCCTGTCGCCCACTGCCAGCCCGTGGACACATGCTCTGTTTCCCATTCTAGGCCATCCCTGTTATCAATCGGGCACAGGTAATCAACGACGCCTTCAACCTGGCCAAGTGAGTATCCCCTCTTCCTGGCTCAGCTGTGGAAGCATCATGACTTGAGCAAGGCCAAGTCCATATGGACTGGCGTGGACTCCTTGCCTGCCCTCCTTGTGTGCCAGGCACCGTGGAGTGGGGTCCCTGCACACCCCTCCCTTGGTCCCATGCTCCCATTTCACAGATTAGGAGCCTGACACTTGCCTGGGGTCACCCAGTAGCCTAAGACAGCCAGACGAGGCCTGTCCAACCCCAAAGCCATGTTCTACTCCACACCACCAAGCTTGGCCCACTGTGCTAAAAAATATTTGGGATGGATGTGACAGGAGGGATGCAGCGTGGATGAATACTTACTCAGCATCAACTATGTCTGTGGCAAGGTGCTAAGCCCTTTGCCATGAGCTGTGTCACCCATAGACAAGGAGAGGGAAGGAGGAAGGAAAGCCTGGAGGGCCTGGCAAGTCAGCAGAGGCAGCAGAGTTCAGAGCTCTGGCATTTTGCCCTTCTGAATCTCAGCTCTGTCTCTTATGACTTGTGTGACCTTGGGCAAGTCAGTTCATTCTTTGAGTCTCAGCTTCCTCACCTGTAAAATGCAGAACATCAGCAAGGGAATGGCACTGGTGGTGGGTGAAGGCAGAGCCTTGCTTGTCATACCACCCAGCAGCATGGTGCGCCTTCCCTGGGGCAAAAGCTTGAACTGTGCAGTTGAAGCTCTGGGACCTCCAGCTCTGGAAGGGTGCACAGGGACCCAGGCTTGAGCTGGGGTTCCTAGGCTAGGTCGGGGCTGGGCGGGAGTGCTGACTTGGGCCCCTCTCCTTGTCCCCAGTGCCCGAAAGGTCTCTGTCACTTTGGCACTGGACAACACCCTCTTCCTGATCCAAGAGACAGAGTACATGCCCTGGGAGGCTGCCCTGAGCAGCTTGAACTACTTCAAGCTCATGTTCGACCGCTCAGAAGTCTATGGCCCCATGAAGGTACGAGAGGCTTTGTGGCAGGTTCCAGCTCACCTGGTGCCTGCAGTCACACCATTAGGATGTGACTAGAAATGTTGCTCAGTCAGTCTTTTCCTGAGAGTGGGCTGGGCAGAGGAGTAAGAAATGAAAGGGAAAAGGAGGTGGAGGAAGCAGGTGCTGAGAGCAAGAGGAGGTGGCGTGGGGTGCAGAAACATCACCGAGGCTTCCAGCAGTATTTGCTGATTTGAAATATGGAAAATGAATGCTTTCAAAAGGCACAGAAAAGATCACTGTGCGGAGGAGCAGATCTGTCTTTTACCAGCGTGTGGCTTGGGAACTCTTCCTCAGCCACAGGGGCTCCTCTGCCCTGTCTGGCCAGCCCCAATGCTGTGAGGGACATACTGGGTGGATGGTTTAGAAGTATTTTGAAGCTGAGCACAGGGGCCTAACTGGGGGCCAAGGGCTTTGCTTGAGAGTCCAAAAGGAAACTCAGGTTCGTTCTGGGCAAAGCTACATCCATAGGATGTTTACTATATCCTATGGATGTTTATGTTAATGAAAATAGAAACAATAAACAAGAAGAACACAAAAATATTTAAATGTCCAACAGTTGGGGATTGGCTAAGTCAAGCTGTAGAATGTACTTTTGATGGGCTGTCATACGCATATAGCCATTACATAATACTTAAAGAGAACTTTTTAAATTACAATATCTTAAACTACCTGTTAACATCCTATTGTAGCAAGTGAGGTGTTTTGGTAGATGAAGTTTTGACTTTTGCTTGCCTTCCTTCCTTCAGCTGCTCCCATCCTCATGCAATTAAATTGCAATATTTAGTCTCATCAGTATTTAGGGCTTGATTTAGGGTGGTTATCTAAATATCGATCTTTGCTGAGCAACATGGAAGTAGTATGCTTATATTCTCTTTTTGTGCACGTTTTCAAACACCCAATCTCATATGCTGGCTTTGTTTCAGAGACACCCCTCCCCACCCCCCAATCTCAAATCTCCTCTTCCTGAATCCCACGGAATCTTTCTTGATTTTGGTTCTCCCATCAGGGAGTGCATCTTGCAGGAGTTTTTGAGAAAGGGCTCATGAGAGGTGAGTTTTCTGAGTGTCTTGATTCCCTTTTGCACTGGATGGAGAGTTCAGATGGGTTTCAAAGTTTCAAGGTTGGAAGTCACTCAGAATGTTTAAGGCTTCTGGTGTTGTTGTTCAGAAGCTCAGAGCCTTTCTCATTTCTATTCATTTTGAGTGTGATCTGCTCTCTCTCCTTCTGGAAGCTTTTGGGATCGTCTCTCAGTCCTGGTGGGCCTTGATTTGGGCCTTTGCTCACCCTTCTTCCTTTTTCAGTCTGGACATTTACATCCTTATGGTAGCAGAACATTTTTGCATTGCTGTTGTAAACTTTCTTCCCCTCCTTTTCTCTAGTTATCTCCTTCTGGAACCCCTGTTAATCCAGCTTATTTTTCTTGCCTTGGTCTTCTAGCTTTCTTACATACTGTGTTTTCCGGCTTGCTGACTTTTTGATATGAGCTTTGCCTAGAAATTGTTTTCATTTCCTTCATCATATTTTAGAATTTCCAAATGCTCATTCTGGTTCCAGCACCCTATGTCATATCTTCCCTCTCAGAGGGCATGTATTACAGGCTTTACGGAATTTCTTTTTTTTTCTTTTTTCCATTGACTTGTTTCTTCTGAATCTTCTGTTTGTTCTGGCTCCTTTCAAGCTGCCCCTTGGGATTTGGGAGTGAGACAACCAAAGTCATTGGAAGCTCCATGGGAGGTGGAGTCTGTCCTCTGGGGGTGGAGGTGGAGGAGACTTCATCGTAGGGTGACTGTGTGGCCACTGGCTCTTCATTGAGGACCCTAAAAAATTCATGTCCATGGAGTGTGTTCTCTTAAGACCATTCAGTTTTTCTGGAGAGGGCACTTCCATCTTATGCAAGGAGGCTGGCCATGCTCACTTTCTGGGGTCAGGGTGGGGAAGGGGACTGGGATACCACTGTTCAGTATGGAACCTTCCACTTCTCACCCTCTTTGCAATCCAGCAACCCTCCCACTATGTCTGGTGACTCTTTATTCTGATCTCCCTTATCCAGTCTCTCCCATGGGGGAGGTGAGGTGTGGTGTTTGCTGCAGGGGGAAGTGGGGACTTGGGGGCTAATGATAAATGCCTTCTACCGACTTTGGCTCCATCTCCCTTTTACAGTCCCCACTTGCTCCTTTTCCAGACTGACCTGTCCCTTTACTCTGAGTCCTGTCAAGCCAGGCCTTTTGCTTTCACCTCCCTTCCTACAGATGTTCAGTCACAGACTGCCCCTCCACCACTCTGAGGCGTCTCTCTCTCTGCATCCCCCAGCTGCCTGTCCCTTGCTGTGTCTGCCTCTCCCAAGCTCTTTGCCCTTGGGGTTGGTTCCTTTCACATTTGGACATGTACTGAGGTTGGAGCAGAAGTCAGTCTGCCAGGTCAAACCCAAGTTCACAGAGACATTCAATAACACAGGGTTGGGCTTACATTGCAACATTAGGGGCAAAAGTAGCATGCAGAGTTGTAGCTGTACTAAGTTTAAAAAAAAAAAAAGGGAGTGTAGAAAAAAGGAGGAATAAACTCACCAATTTGGAAATCATAGTTTTGGTGAGCTCCTGGGTGTTTTTTCTTTTTTTTTTAGAGACAGAGTCTCACTTTATGGCTCTTCGTAGAGTGCTGTGGCGTCACAGCTCACAGCAACCTCCAGGTCTTGGGCTTAGGCAATCTCTTCCCTTACCCTCCCAAGTAGCTGGGACCTCAGGCACCAGCCGCAAGCACCAGAAATTTTTTGTTGCAGTTTGGCCGGGGCCAGGCTCAAACCTACCACCCTCAGTATATGGGGCCAGTGCCCTAGTCACCCAGCCACAGGCGCCACCCTGTTTTTTTACTTATTGCTTATGCTTTTCTGTGTTTTCTATGCATGGAATACCATGAGAGTGAGGGGAAACACAGTGCTCTGTATTCAGAAATGGGTCTCAGGCAAAGAATGTCAGAACTGGCCAGAGCTTTGAGGAAAAGCGATCTCAGCGCAGTCACCAATGCGCTGCCCCCTTTGAACACTTCTGTCCTTGGTGAGGCCTCGGCCTGTGACCCACTCCCTGCCAGCACCTGCCCTCACCCCCAAATCAGAGACTCTGTGGGAACATGAGTCTTTGAATGGTTCATGTTTTCTTTTCCCCAGAACTACCTGAAGAAGCAGGTCACACCCCTCTTCTTTCACTTTGAAAATATCACTGATAACTGGAAGCAGATCCCGGAGAACCTGATGGACCAGTGAGTGTGGCTCCTCATGGGTCTGGAGGTCTTGGGTAACCTGGGGAGTTGAGAGCAGCATCCCAGTAGTGTCTGGCCTCTAGGGGCCCCCAGGCAGGGGAGGCCCTCACCCAGGAGCAGGGGTCCTGCCTTGAGGCCCCGTGTAGCTTATGAGCCCTTCTGGCCTCTTTATAAAAAGGTCCAAACTGGCACTCTGAGGCCACCTCACTGGTGAAAGGCCAGACAGCTCCAGGTGTTGCAGCCGTGGCTGGACCCTGTGCCAGCCCCTTGGGTTCCTGGGCTGCTTTGGGGAAAGCTCAGGCACAAGGCAATGGGGGAGCCCCAGAACCTTAGATGGGGCCCCAGCCCAGAGTTGTGCATAGGGAGTGAATCGTGGCAGGAGTCTGAGTCAAGCGTGCTAACCACGAGTCCCACTGGGCAGGTACTGCGAGGTTAATGCCATCAGCACCGCCTGCTCCAGTGGGCTTCCTGAGTGCCAGCAGCTGGTCTCCAGCCTTTTCAAGCAGTGGATGGAGAACTCCACAAATAACCCGTGAGTGTCTTCCACCTTCCCGGGGAGCTTCCTCTGTCCCTGGGAATCTGGGATCTGGGAGCCTGTGGCTCTGCCTGCAGGAGGCCCGTATCCACACCTGACATCCCTGCCCTGCACCAGGATCCACCCCAACCTGCGATCCACCGTCTACTGCAACGCCATCTCCCAGGGTGGCGAGGCAGAGTGGAACTTTGCCTGGGAGCAGTTCCGAAGTGCCACGCTGGTAAATGAGGCTGACAAGCTCCGGGCAGCCCTAGCCTGCAGCAGCGAGGTGTGGATTCTGAACAGGTGAGACCAGCTGGGAAGGGGCTGGTATAGCCCCCTCCTCATCCGGGCAGCCCTCACAGACCCCCTGAGGTGGAGGACATGGAGGCTCAGGGAAGCAAAGCAACTTCCCCAAATATCAGAGTTCAATAAGTGACAGTGGCAAGACCTACACCCAGGTCTGGGTCTGTGTCCTGGCTCTTGGCTGCTGCAGCCTCTTAGCCTCCCCTACAACAATTCACTTTCCTCTCAGCCACCAGCTCTAACCCGAATGCTTTGGAAGGTGCAGTTGGGCACCCCCTCCCGCCCCCACTGGGCACCTCACATGATATTACCTGGCTCCTCAATGTCAAGGATGGGGGTGGCCACCTTCCTGGTGCCAGGGCTTGGAACTTCAGCCCTTCATGTATTCATTGTTGAATTTTTCCACGTCAGGCATGAGTCCTGGCACAACCAGTGACCCGTGACCCTGCTTAGGTGATTCAGTTTCCCATCTGAGGGGAAGGTAGGACCTTCAGGGATCCCTCAGCTGTCAGCAAGCCAAGGGAACGTGGAGAGGATGCTAGAGGAGGTGATGTGTGTGGGAGAGTTGGGTCCTTTGCGGCCCTGGGTTTCTCTCCAGAATGTTCTGACTGTAGCTCTCAGAGGTGGTTACTGAACCCGTATCCTGCCACACAGGTACCTGAGTTACACCCTGAACCCCGACTTGATCCGTAAGCAGGATGCCACCTCCACCATCTCCAGCATTGCCAGCAACGTCGTCGGGCAAACTCTGGTCTGGGACTTTGTCCAGAGCAACTGGAAGAAGCTCTTTGAGGAGTGAGTCTGCAGAGAGGCAGTCAGGGGCACAAGTGCTGCGGCAGGGCCGGGGGCTGGTTCGTGATGGGGGGAGGTCCTCACAGGCACCCCCGGGTGCATGCCACACAGGGGTGGTCAGACGTTGGCCAGTGGGGGTGGGAGTGTTCTGTGGGAGAGAGGGCAGTCCAGGACTTGGCAGTCAGGCCTGTGTTGGGTCCCATTTCCCATATCCTAGTGGCGTCCCCTGGAGGACGTCATTTCATCTCATCTATAAGGAGCAGCTGTGAGGATTCAGGGCCACTGGTGGCGCTGAGTTTAGTTTCCAGCCCTCATCTTTCTCTCCCCGCTCTGCAGTTATGGTGGTGGCTCGTTCTCCTTCTCCAACCTTATCCAGGCAGTGACACGACGGTTCTCCACAGAGTATGAGCTGCAGCAGGTAAGAAGCTGTCCGGAAGCCTTTCACTCTGCCCGGCCCCCTCCCCGTCATAGCAGCATTGGCTTCATGTTGCCAGGCCTTCCTCATTTATAGACCATTTAATTCTAGAACTTCATCTCGACATTTTTGCATAGGAACAAACATAAAGAGTATGATTTAATGAACCTCCATGTATCCTTTACCCAGGTTCAACAATTACCGACATTTTGCCAGTTCTCTTTTGGGAAGAGCAGTTTTACAGCAGATAGGTGTCATGTAATTTCACCTGTATATGCTTTAGTCATATCTAAAATGAAGGCATTTTAAAAACGTAATCACATGGTTATTAGCAATCCCAAGAAAATGAACAATTCCTTACTATCTATCATCTTATCAAGGACATATTCAAAACTTTTAAGTTGTAGTGGGGCTCAGTGGCTCATGCCTAAAATGAGGCGGGTGGATTGTCTGAGCTCACAGGTTCGAGACCACCTTGAGCAAGAGCAAGACCCCGTCTCTAAAAATAGCCGGACATTGTGGTGGGCACCTGTAGTCCCAGCTACTCAGGAGGCTGAGGCAAGAGAATTGCTTGAGCCTAAGAGTTAGAAGTTGCTGTGAACTATGACACCAGGACACTCTACTGAGGGTGACAAAGTGAGACTTGTCTCAAAAAATTTTTTTTTGCTAAGTTGCTTTTATTTTTTTTTTATTTTTATCATCATCATTATTATTTTTATTGTAGAGACAGAGTCCCACTCTGTCACCCTGAATAGAGTGCTGTGGCATCATAGCTCACAGCAACCTCAAACTCTTGGGCTCAAGTGATCCTCTTGCCTCAGCCTCGTGAGTAGCTGGGACTATAGGTACATGGCTATTTTTTAGAGACAGGATCTCACTCTTTGGTCAGGCTGGTCTCGAACTCCTGAGCTCAAGTGATCCACTTGCCCTGGCCTCCCAGAGTACTTGGGATTATAGGCGTGAGCCACTGTACCCAGCCCTGTAAGTTGTTTTCAAGTTTTTTTGCAATTGATATATAAGTTTGAATCAGAAGCCAGACAAAGCATTAGGTTAATTCTTTTTTTTTTTTTTCCTTTTTTCTTGGAGACAGGATCTTGCTCTGTTACCTAGGAAGCAAGAATGTAGTGGCATCATAGTTTACTTTTTTTGAGACAGTCTCAATCCGTTGCCAAGGCTAGAGTGTCGTGGCATTGTCCTAGTTCACAGCAACCTCAGACTCCTGGGCTGGAGCCATCCTCCTGCTTCAGTTTCCTGAACAGTGGGACTATATAGGTGCCTGCCACCATGCATGGATGATTAATTTTTTAATTATTGTTTTTTTTTTTAACTTAAAGTTAATTTGAGGGTAAAAAGAAATAGGTTACAACATTTGCATTTAAAAAGAAATAGGTTACAACGTTTGCATCTGTTAGGTAGGGCCCCTCTTATAAATGTGCCCTGCCCCCAAGAGGTGTGCCATACACCTTAACATTGAGCCCATTAAGTGGGAGCACACCCATAGCCCTCCTACCTACCTTCATTCCTCCAACCCCCACCTTGAATTGATTTGAGTTTTTCTCTTATGTGGGCGTGTTATTAGATCATCTACTGGCTTTATTAGAATTGAGCACATTGGATTCTTGTTTCTCCATTCTTGTGACACTTTACTAAGAAGAATGTGTTTCAACTCTATCCAGGTTAATACAAAAGACGTAAAGTCTCCATCTTTTTTAATCTGAATAGTATTCCTTGGTGTACATATACCACAGTTTGTTAATCCACTCATGGGGTGATCGGCAGTTCGGTTGTTTCCACACCTTGGTGATTGTAATTTGAGCTACAATTACCTAGTACAAATGTCCTTATGATAAAATGTTTTTTTTTTTTTGTTCTGGGTAGATGCCTAGTGATGGGATTGCAGGATCAAATGGGAGGTCTAATTTGAGTTCTTTAAGGATTCTCCATACTTCTTTCCAAAAAGGTTGTATTAGTTTTCAGTCCCACCAAAGCAGTGTAAAAGTATTCCTCTCTCTCCACATCCATGCCAGCATGGACTTTGTGATGTGGGCTTTGGGACTTTGTGATGTGGGCTGTTCTCTCTCGGGTTAGGTAATATCTCAGGGTGGTTTTGATTTACATTTCTCTGTGATCAGGATGATGAGAAGTTTTTCAAATGTTTGTTAGCCATTTGTCTGTCTTCATCAGAGAAGGTTCTGTTCATATCTTTTGCCCAGTGGTAGATAGGATTGTTTATTCTTTTTTGTTGTTGTTGATTAATTCAAGTTCTCTGGAGATTCTAGTTATCAACCCTTTGTCAGATTTATGCCATGTAAATACTTTTGCCATTGGGAAGATTGTCTTTTTGCTTTAATTATTGTGTCCTTAGCTGTGCAGAAGTTTTTCAGCTTAATTGGATCCCATTCGTTTTTGTTGTTGAGAGTGCTGGTGAAGTCTTCATCATAAAATCTTTCTCCAGTCCAACATTGTCAAGATTTTTTTTCACACTTAATGTTTTTATTGTTTCATGTCTTTGATTTAAATCTTTTATCCATCTTGAGTCAATTTTTGTGAGTGGTGAAAGGTATGGGTCCAGTTTCAGTCTTTCACATGTGGTTATCCAGTTTTCCCAGCACCATTTATTCAATAGGGATTCCTTTCCCCAGTGTATGTTTTTGTTTGGTTAATTGAAGATTGAGTGGAAAAAAGAGACTGATTTTATCTCGTGGTTTTCTATTCTGTTCCATATGTCTATGTCTCCATTTTTGTGCAAATACCATGCTGTTTTGATCACTGTGGACTTGTTATATAACCTGAAGTTTAGTTGAGTGACAACTCCCACTTTTTTTTATTACTAAGAATAGCCTTGCTATACTGTTTTCTTTATGGTTCCATACAAAAGTACAATTTTTTCTGGTTTTTCTGAATATGATGTTGGTATTTTAATGGGAATTGCATTGAATCTGTAGATTGCTTTGGGTAGAATAGACATTTTAACAATGTTGATTCTTCCTGGTCAGGACTATGGTGTGTTCTTCCGTTTGTTAGTTGACATGTAGGAAATTGATCTATTTTGACTTAATTTTCACAGAGGCTATGAAGTAAGGGCCCAGGTTCATTCTTCCACATGGGGTTATCAGTTGCTCAACACCATTTGTTGAAGAAAAACTATGCTTTCCATTGAATGGCAACTGTGTTGACAGTAAACTACTGTCAACTACTAGGGTTTATTCCTGGACTCTCAATTCTATTTCATTGATCCACATGTCTGTCCTTATGCCAGTACCATATTGCAGCTTTGTTTTGAAATTGGGAAATAAGAGTCTTCCAGCTTTTTCAATATTGTTTTGCTATTCTGGGTCTCTTGCATTTCCTTATGAATTTTAGGATCAACTTGTCAATTTCTGAAAAAAATGTAATTGAAATTTTGTTAGGGACTGCCGTCTTTTTCCTTCTTTTTTTGAAACAGAGTCTAGCTTTGTCACCCTCAGTGGAGTGCTGAGGTGTTATAGCTCACAGCAACCTCCAACTCTTGGGCTCAAGAGATCCTCCTGCCTCAGCCTCCAAGTAGCTGGAACTACAGGCACCCACTACAATACCTGTCTATTTTTTAAAGATGAGGTCTTTCTCTTGCTCAGGCTGGAACTCCTGAGCTCAAGCAATCCAACTGCCTCGGCCTCCCACATAACTGGGATTACAGGGATGAGCCATGTGGTTGGCCAGGACTACTGGTGTTTTAATAATATCTTCCAGTCCATGAAGACTTATTTGGGCCTTTTTTCCTTTTATTTTGGGGTGTTCTTTAATTTCTTTCAACAACATTTTAGAGTTTTCAGTATGACAGTTTTGTACTTGTTAAATCTTTTTGCCAATGTCCCAGGTGTTCTGTGGTACAGGTATTTTATTCTTTTTATTCTTTTTTTTTTAGAGACAGAGTCTCACTTTGTCGACCTTGGTAGAGTGCTGTGACATCACAGCTCACAGCAACTTCCAACTCCCAGGCTTAGGCGATTCTCTTGCCTCAGCCTCCCTAATAGCTGGGACTCCAGGCACCCGCCACATTGCCTGGCTATTTTTTTATTTGTTGCAGTTTGGCCGGGGCCGGGTTTGAACCTGCCACCCTTGGTATATGGGGCCGACACCCTATATTTTGAGCCACAGGCACTGCCCCTACTTTATTCTTTTTGATGGTATTATAAATGGTATTGTTTCCTTAATTTCATTTTTAGAGTTTTCATCACTAGTATATAATAATGCGATTGATTTTTGTATACTGCTTTTATATCCTGCAAATTGTGTGTGTGGGAGGCAGAATTCCTTACGAATTTATGTATTTCATGTCATCTGCCCATATCGTTTTACTCTTTCCTTTCTGGATGACTTCTGTTTCATTTTCTTGCCTAATTTCCCTTGCTAGACTCTCTATTACTGATGTGTCTTACAAATTATAATGGTCTTTTTTTATGTCATTTATTTATTGAAGCAACTGGATCATTTTTGGTTTAGAAATTTCTGCATTTTAGATTTGGCTAGTGGCTTCCATATGATGTCTGTTTAATTCTTACTTCTCACCTCTCTTGATTGGATTGAGATAATAATTTAATTAAAACGGAGGGTCAGCTCCATGAAATACTACACAGCAAGGGCTAGATACCTTCTGGAGCCAAATCTCACCTGGGGTTTGTGTTTTGTAGTCTCTGGGTAGGTAAGGACTCTTCCCTGGGGAGAGGTGAAGGACTGGTCCTCCTTGTCCCTGGGGGCCCTAAAGTGGGAGTAGGAAGCTGGAGCACTGGGAGACCTAGTCAGGGGATAAGAATCTTTGTTTTCTGGGCAGCTGGAACAGTTCAAGAGGGACAACCAGGAAACCGGCTTCGGCTCAGGCACCCGGGCTCTGGAGCAAGCTCTGGAGAAGACGAAGGCCAACATCAAGTGGGTGAAGGAGAACAAGGAGGCGGTACTCAACTGGTTCACCGAGAATAGCAAATAGTCCCTGGGCCTTCCAGTCGCCTGGCCCCTAGGCCAGATGCCCATGTACATCTGTCCCAGTGGCCTGGGCCAGGACCCCGTTTCCCAGACTGAGACACTAGTGTGGTCCCCACTGCTCTGCCCTTGGGGCCAGTCTAGTTCTGATGGCCAGGCTGCCCTAGCAGCTCCCAGCCCCACCCCTTGTGCCAGCCCTGCCCCAGGCCTGTCGTGCTTGTCACCAGGGCCCTGGGGCCGATCTCAGGGAAGCCCAGCTCTAGGGCCAGATGAGCAGAAGCCCCCAATGGACAATGGATGGCCTCAGGGGCCGCCCTGCACCCTCTCTCACCTTCCTGTAAAGACCCCGACCCTGAGAAATCAATGGGGCAGCAGATCTGCATATTTTTTTAAGAGAAAATGTAAATAAAGGATTTCTAGATGAATTTCAAGATTCATTACTAAACCTAAAGCAAGAGTGGATCAAGCCGCAGCTGGGGAGGCTGATGTGAGGGGATGGGCAACAGTGGGGCCTGGGAGGGGTCTTGCTGCGGCTGGCCTTTCCCGGAGCTACCCTGAACCTGGGCTGTAGGCATCTGCTCCTGGGCTCATTTCAGCCCAAGCTGTGGCGGCTGGAGATGTGGGGTGGTGGGGAAGCACCCCCATGGTGGGAGGGTGGGAATGGGTCCTGGTAGAGTGCACGGGGCTCTCCAGAAAGCACCCCCTTCTGTACCACAGAATACCTGGGATGCTGGCAAAAGTGGGGTCAGCACAGCGAAGGAACAAGCCCAGGCCCAGGCCTGGTGCAACCTCTCACCAGCCACCGCTTCTCCAGGCTCCATAGCGGGTGGCAGGTGGGATATCAGCTTGGGGATGAGTTGCTTTCCATAGTGGCACACACAGACGGGCTGGGCTGAGGGGGCCACTTGGTGGGGATAAAATGGGCACTGTGCCCCAAATCACCTGGGGCACTGGTGGTCAGGGCCACCTCTGAGAAGACCTGGAAAGTGGCTGGGTACCGAGGCTCATGCCTGTAATCCCAGCACTCTGAGAGGCCAGGCAGAAGAATCTCTTGAGCTCAGGAGTTTTAGACTAGGCTGAGCAAGAGTGAGACCCCCATTTCTACTAAAAATAGAAAAACTAGCAAGGTGTTGTGGCCCAGCTACCTTGGGAAACTGAGGCAGGAGGATCACTTGAACCCAGGAGTTGGAAGTTGCTGTGAGCTACAATGATGGCACAGCACTCTACCCAGGGTGACAGAGTGAGACTCTGTCTCAAGAAACAAAACAGAAAAGACCTGTTTGGGGGCACACAGGGCTCCCAGCACATGTGACCTTGGTAGGCCTTTCTTGGCAAATAGAGCCAGACTGTGGGAGGCACCTCAGCCTCCGCCATTCAAGGTCCAGCTGAGCCTCTAAGGCTGACAGGAGGGAAGGGAAGATAGTGGTGACAGCTAGAGGGCCTTGGAGTCACCTTCAACTGACACTATGGGCTGGAACCCTGAACTCCCAACTAGTCTGGTTTCAGACCACAGTTCAGCCACTGTTTCTTGGGCACATGACAAACCCCTGAGATTTGGTTTTCTCATGCACATGAGGAAGTAATAGTGCCTGGAGCCGGAGTGTGGGTTAGAGTAAAGTATCAGCACCAAGGAGAGCCAGTGCTCTAATCACTCTGGGTTTTGTCTCCCGGCTGAGAGGGAAGGGAAGATATTGGTGATAGCAAGAGTGCCCTGGAGTCACCTCCAACTGACACTGTGGGTTGGAACCCTGGACTCCAACTAGTCTGGTTAGACCACAACTCAGCCACTGTTTCTTCCCCTGAGCTTTGGTTTCCTCATGCACCTGAAGAAGTAATAGTCCCCGGGGCTGGTGTGTGGGTCAAGAGTAACGTATCAGCACCGAGGACAGCCAGTGCTTTTATCACCCTGGCCCTGTCTCCTGGCTGAGAGGCAGGCGGGCTTGGAATTAGGAAGACCCCCCACTACCATCCGCACATCAAAGAGGGGCAGGAGATCAGGTGCTGTTCCTCCACTGGCCAGGAAGCCCTCTCCTGTCGCCAGTACCCAACAGCCTGGCTGGCACTTGACCTTCTGGTGGCCACTGGGGGAGGGGCTGGCCTCACCATCTTGGGTCCCGGATGAGCTCCTAGGACATTTCAGAGGAGAGATGGCCTGCTAGGGAGAAGAGCTCCCGCTGTGAGATAAAGCTGTCTTTATCTCAGTTTTAAACTCTGTGGGCTGAACTGGAGTCTGCTATCTGCTCCACCACTGTGAGCAGTGCCCACCCGGATGGTAGGTCTGCCATTCTGGGAGCTAGGGCAGGGTCTGTACCATCTACACTGCTTGTGTCACCTGGCAGCTTACCAGGTGGCATTCAGGAGGACCTGTGAGGTTGGAAGAATCTGGTCCCTAGGATGCAGTGAGGATGCTGATGACCAGAGGCCCGCCCACAAAACCTTGGTCAAGGTCAAAGAGCAGAAACCAACCAGAGCTCAGGCTGCTGATGCCCTGGCTAGTGCTCACTCTGCCAGGGGAATGACCCCTGGGTGCTCAAGGCCACAGGAAGGGGAGGTGCTAAGGATCAACAAGAGCCCTGGGCTGAGCGTGGCACCGCTGCCAGCCTCAGCTGCCCATATGCAAGCCGGCATGTCCTTTACGTTGCGCTGTTCTTGAAGGGCCCGGGTGAGAGATTTAGAGACTCCAGTGTCCTATGGATGGTGACTGGGGTTCCAATGAAGGAGGTATGGGCAGACCTACCATCCTAGACAGGGTACCAGTGTCAGCCTCTACCCCTCCTGCACAGCCCAGAGTAGCATGCCTGGGATAGAGCCACAGGCAGATGGAGAGACAGATGCACAGGTGGGAAGCAGGGCTGAGCCTTCCCTTCCAGAGAGGGCCAGGCTTCCTTTCCAGCAGCATTTGGGATGTCTCTCAGGTGGCTATAGCTCATAACCCACACATGGGACCTAGGCTGGACAAGACCTTTTGCTTCTGCTGCCCTCAGAGCACACATTGAGGGGAGCAGGAGAACGAGGCTTAGACTTAAGAAGGTGCTCATCTCAGGCTGCTGGCAAAGGCCAGGCCTCTCCTTCGCTCCTTCCATCCCTGAAGGGATCAAACCAGGTAGGTGGGACCCAAAGGAAGAAGACAGGGCACTTATCTAGGTCTGTGTTCAGCACAGATGCTAGGAGTCCTGGAGCCAAGTCCTCAGGTCTTCCTAGGAGTACCTGGTTCTATTTCCATGAAGCAGCACACCTTCCCACCTTCAGTGCCTCCCAGCACACCGGCCCCTGCACATCCTTCAGTACCTGTCTCCAAGGTCACCTCTTTTGCAATTCTTCCTTCCTGAGTTAGCAGATATGGAGGGAAGTCTCTACTGTGGACTCCCCGGCCAAGGCAGCCTTTGTTGACCGATCCTGGTACCACTTCCCCAAGATCCCAGCGGTGCTGCTTATTCTCACTTCGGACAGCACCAAAGCAGCAGGACCAAGGGGTCAGGCTAGTGGAAGGGGAGGGGGCTATTCTGAGGCCCTGTCTGTCCACAGCTGTGTGCACCCAGCCCATAGTCAGCAAGGATGCACCCAGAAGAATGCAAAAGGGCACTGGTGCCATGTCTGATGTGAGTGAACAGGCCTAAGCCTCAGCCCACCTGTGCCACCATGCACAGCATGTCAAGAGAAGCCCCCTCCCTCCACCAGCCTGGGAGCCATAAGCAGCATCAAATTGGCAAGTGAGAGCTCACGCCAACCTTGGCAGGCTGGATTTGAGGAGGAGATGAGAAGTGCGACTTATTCCTCGCAGAAAGGGAATATTGTTCCTTTTCCAGAGGCAATAACAAACCCAAGCTGATAGAAGAAAAACAGACCAAGCCAAATTTGTATTGTGTGTGTGTGTTTTTTAAGACATACAAAAAGAACTCTAAGCCTGTAGGCTTTTGGCTAACTGTGACCAAGTAGCTGAGTGTGGGCCTCCCCCAATGCCCATCACCCTCCCCACCCCCCAGTCCCAGACCGGCCTCCTTTGGGGTCAGGTAGGATGACCTGTGCTCTGTAGGATGCTGGAAGTGCAGGGGTGTCTAGCAATAGCGGGTAGTGTGCCCTCCAGCCAGAGAAAAAACCCATGCTCTGCTACACAAAAGACATCACTGGGAAACAGGGATCCTTGGCTAAAGCCAAGCTGAAAAATCACTGAGGTAGAATATGAGGCACCCACATGACAGGCCTGACTCCTGGCTGAAAAGAGGCAGGCAATGCCATTTAGAAAAAGCAGCCCAGGTGGGCCTCCTCCAGATCTTCTTGCCAAAGTTCAGGGCAGTCCCCAAGCTGCACGTGTGAGCTCTGGGGAGGGTTTGCGTCACTCAGCTGGAAGTTGGGGCCTGGCCCCTGGTCCTCACTGGGAAGCACCTCTGTACTGTGGCCCCAGCATCCCCACTGGGTCTGAGGCTGGAGTCTCTGGCATGATGGGCCGGGCAGGAGGGGTGGGGTTCCTGGTGACAGACAGGATTCTGGAGACACAGAGATACCCTGCAAGAGGGATGAGAGCAGGTGGTTAGTGGGCCACAGCCCTATGTCCAGAGATTTCAAACCTGAAAGCCTCCCAGGGTGTGATGGCAGAGTCTACACAGGCTGATCTGCAGGCGTAGTGAAGGGAAGTGGTTAAGGACCTGGCTCTAGCGACACATAGCCAAACTCTGCTACTCACTAGAAAGAGAACTCAGGTGACCTCCTTCAGGCTGGTTTATCATCTGCAAAATGGGGATGATGATAATAATTCTTTCTTCCCAGGATTGTTGGGAAGGCTATGTTAATACATAAATGATGTTGGGCACACAGTGCACGTTCAGTAAATTTTGGTAACTAATACAATCTTTTATAGACCAGGAGTCAGTCACAGGTCTCATGAACGAAAGAAGCTTGAAGAAAACCAAAGCCACCAGCTCTAAGCCCGCCATCCTTAGCCTTGGGCTTCCTTCCTCCCTTCCTCCACTGAACCCTTAATATGAATAGCTCTTGGAGCGATTTTTCCTGACAGAGGCTCCCCTAACCCCTCCCCCCCCCCCCCCGTAGACCTTCCACGTAGGAGCAAGTCCAAGGGCTATCCTTTTTTCCCCATGGCTGTGAAGACTGCTGGGTGACAGTGATGGCAATTGTGGTGGGGGCATTAACTTCCCAAGGCCCCATCTCTTCCCCCAAGGAGGTCAGGGTTTCTTCCATTCTCCCCTCCCCCACCATTAGATAACCTCGGATTACATAACCTGGAATATAAAAAGTATGAGATTTTCTGCACAAAGAGCTTCCATTTCCACTGTAGCCTGGAATCAAGGGAAGCAGCCTTCACCTGTACCTGGTAGACTGCAGCCAGCTCCAGGGGCCCCGGGGGTGTGGTCCAGGGCACTTCCAGGTTCCCGGGCTCTGGGGAAGTCTGTGTCCTAGGAAAGGCTTGGGGTGGCATCCAAACAGACTCGTCAGGGTTTCCTCCTTGGGATGGATGAGAAGACGACTGCGTCTTGTGGTGGTAAAGGGGTGTCACCCAGGGATCTGGATCCAGGACCCTGGTCTCCGGGCGCGGGAGCACAGCTCCGGGTCCAGGGCAAGTTGTCGGGGCCCCCCAGGACGCCCCGGTTGGGGCGGCTGAGCCCAGAACCGAGCCGCGCACCTGCGCTTGCACTTGCACCTGCGTCTGCGACTGCGCCTGCGCGGGTCCGCCGTCCGGGCACAGCGGGCACCCCTGAGAGGACGCCGTGTCGCTGTGCCGTCGGCGCCGGCGCTGAAGGCTCTCCTCGCTGAGGCCCAGCACGGCAGACAGGTGGCCGATGTAGCGTATGGCCAGGCGCAGCGTCTCGATCTTGGTCAGGCTCTGGCCGGAGGGCGCCACGGACGGCGGCAGGAAGCGGCGCAGCTCGTGCAGGGCGCGGGCGAGGGTGCGCATGCGTAGCTTCTCGCGCTCGCTAGCGCTGCGCCGCTGCCCGCCCGCCGGCCAGGGCCGCGCACGTCGGGGCGCCGTTGGAGCGGCGTCCGCGGCCAGGGCGCTGCGGACCGGGGGCGGCAGTTGCGAGGTGCCGCGGGTGTTGTCGTAGGGACACGAACCCGACGAGTCCGAGGAGGAGGCCGGAGACGTGGAGTCCGAGTGGCCGACCCAGCCCCAACCATGGAAGAACATCCAGTGGTCGTGGCTAAGGAGGCTCTGCGGAGGCGGCGACTGAGCCATGGCCCGGGCTGCAGGCTCTGAAGGCTGGACCGGCCACCTCCAGGCCAGAGCTTTTATCCGGACCAAAGGTGCGAGGTGGACCCCCGCCAGGTTGCAGAGAGGTGTCAAAACCCACAGAGCCCAGGGAAGGTCTGGGCAGGGGGTGCCCTGGGAAAGCAGCCCATTTGCAGAGGTGTGGATTCTGACTCTTCAGGGGCTCTAATGGAGGCCCCTGCAGCCCGGGAAGTGTGGGAAGGACAATTCGCATCTGGATGGAGCTGCTAAGCTTCTCACCGTGCCTCCCACCCCCTCCACTGAGCAGGGTGAGTGCCTGAGCACTGTGATGGGCGGTGCCATGGTCTGCCGTGCCCAGCTGCCTTCAGGTGCCTCGT
The DNA here is from genome assembly GCA_963573935.1 of Arctocebus calabarensis. Lineage (NCBI taxonomy): Eukaryota > Metazoa > Chordata > Mammalia > Primates > Lorisidae > Arctocebus > Arctocebus calabarensis. Next base: position 3,323 of record CAUYON010010179.1, on the reverse strand, counting down.
GGACTCCCGTGAGCAGCGGCCGCCTCTCCCATCACCATCTTCCCGGGCGTCTGTGCCAGTAACTTGCCAGCATTGCCTCCTGTGTGCTGGGTAAGAAACCAAGACAAGCCTGGAAGCCTGACCACAGTAATAGGGGAGGGCTACAGGTGGATCCTTCTGGGGTCTGTAGAACTTACAGTTGCTGATTTGCAGAGTAACACTTGGTAAAATCATCTCACTGCCCACTGCCCTAGGATGGTTGCTTTTAAAGTGGAAAGATCCCTGTAAAGCCCGTAGAAAGGACCTGACAAATGGGCTAAGTTTTGCTATTATCGCTTTTTTTTTTTTTTTCTGAGACAGAGCCTCAAGCTGTCACCCTGGATAGAGTGCAGTGGCATCTCAGCTCACAGCAACCTCCAATTCCTGGGCTCAAGCGAGTCTCCTGCCTCTGCCTCCCAAGTAGCTGGGACTACAGGCGTCCGCCACAACGCCCGGCCATTTTTTGGTTGCAGCCATCATTGTTGTTTGGCGGGCCAGGCTGGATTCGAACCTGCAGGCTCAGGTGTACGTGGCTGGCGCCTTAGCCTGTTGAGCCACAGGCGCCGAGCCACTATTATTGCTTTTTGAAGAAGGAAGGTATTTACATTTTAAGGCACTTGTGAAGGCACTTATTCATTTAATTCATATTTATTTAGCAATGAGTAAATGTCAGGCACACCGGGATAAATGTTGCTTCCATGAAATTTCAGTGTTATAGAAAAGACTATTGAATTGTGACCATTGTGTAACTAGCAGTCTAACTAGCTGGGTGCCCTTGGTCAGGGTCCTTAAGCTGTCTGAACCTAAGATTCAACTTAAGTCACATCCCAAAGGAAGGAAGGGATCAAGGACTGACTCCCCCGGTGGGCTTTTGTACATTTGTTTCTGCAGGACAAGGGACTGTATAAGGTGCATTGGTATGTGACTGTTAATACAGCAGGTACGGTAATGGTAGTATCTGCTTACAGGACATTTGTGAGGGATGATTGAGATAGTAAAGTGTATAAAGAAAATGTTCCGTTTGAAGGAGGTTATCAGCGTTCTGTGTGATCGGGGAAACAGTGACTCCAGAGGCTAAGAGCAAACTTCAGAACTGTAGGGCTTTAGCCACAGAGTGGAGAGGACATAACTGGGTGGTGACCATGAGTGGGATTTGAGTAGGAGGAGGGGCATGTGGAGAGTGTTCTGGATGAGAAGTGCATGAGCAGAGGCCTGCTTTCAAGGTGCTGTGGCAGCAGGTGCTAAGGTGGTAGTGTGGGGGCCTGAGCATACCCCAGCTGGGGCTAGCCTGAGGAGTGGGGTTGTATTCTCAAGGCAATGAGGTGACAGGGACTTTGGAGCAGAAGGGTGATAGTAACTGACAACTAATGGTCGGTAGTGACAATGGTGTTCAAAAATAGTTCAGCCTACAATAGCCCGAAGTAGCTGTGATTGTTTGTAAAAGTTAACTCCTAAGTACACAGATTACACAACCATGACATTTCACTGTGAGAAATGGAAACTTCACAGATAAAGAGTTCCTTTAGCCAACTCTGTAACCTCCCCAAAGGCAATAGCCATTGGCAGGTTGTGTATGTGCTTCCACGCAGGTCCGGTGCATTCACATGGAAGTGTGTCTTTAGCAGGTTACATTATGCACCTTGTGCATTGTAGATACCAGCCTGTAATGTGTTTGTGGTTGGTTTATTTGTCATTCAATAGCATGTCTAGAAGGTTCCATGTCAGGACGTATTTTGCTAACTCATCCCTTTTTCTTCTTTTAAATAATAGATCAAATTTTTACTGCTGGCTCGGTACCTGTGGCTCAACGGGCTAAGGCGCCAGCCACGTACACCTGAGCTGGTGGGTTCGAATCCAGCCCGAGCCTGCCAAACAACAATGACGGCTGCAACTAAAAAAAAAAAAAAAAAAAAATGGCCGGGCGTTGTGGCGGGCGCCTGTAGTCCCAGCTACTTGGGAGGCAGAGGCAGGAGACTCGCTTGAGCCCAGGAATTGGAGGTTGCTGTGAGCTGTGATGCCATGGCACTCTACCCAGGGTGACAGCTCGAGGCTCTGTCTCAAAAAAAAAAAAAAAATTTTACTGCTTGTGAATAGATTCAAACTATGGATTATAAACAACCAAATCTTAGTCATAGTTGATATAAATGTTCATCCATTTAAATAACTTTTTTAAAAGACAGGTTTATTTTATTTTTATTAATTTTTTTGTAGTTTTTGGTTGGGGCTGGGTTTGAACCCGCCACCTCTGGTATATGGGGCTGGCACCCCACTCCTTTGAGCCACAGACACCACCCTAAATAACTTTTTTAAATTTTTTGAGACAGAGTCTCATTCTGTGCCCTAGGTAGCATGCTGTGATGTCAGAGCTCATAGCAACCTCAAACTCCTGGGTTCAAACCTCAGCCTCCAGAGTAGCTGGGGCTACAAGCACCCACCATGATGCTCAACTAGTTTTTCTATTTTTAGTAGAGATGAGGGTCTGGCTCTTACGTAGGTTCGTCTTCAACTCCTGAGCTCAAGGGATCCTGCCACCTGAGCCTCCCATCCTGAGTGCTAAGGATTTACAGGAATGAGCCATTGCACCTGGTTATTCATTTAAATAACTTTAAATTGAAAAAAAAGGTAAAATGGCAAGATGTGCAGGTAATCCTTCAATGATAAAATTATGTCTTTTTTCCTTCTCAGAACTTACTTTAAAATATATTGGAGAAAATACACCCAAGTTACCGCTTTAATGTTATGAAGTAATAATTGATATTGAATAACATTTGTTAAGGCAAGGGTCCTCAAACTTTTTAAACAGGGGGCCAATTCACTGTCCCTCAGACCGTTGGTGGGCCAGACTATAGTTTAAAAAAAAACTATGAACAAATTCCTATGCATACTGCACATATCTTATTTTGAAGTAAAAAACCAAAACGGGAACAAATGCAGTATTTAAAATGAAGAACAAATAAAGTTAAATCAACAGACTTACTAGCATTTCAATGGGAACTATGGGCCTGCTTTTGGTTAATGAGATGGTCAATGTCCAGTTCTATATTTGTCACTGCTAGTCGTAACAAGTGATGCAAGTGTGCATCAGTTAGTTTAGATTTGGTTGGAGATTTCAGATGTTTCATTCTGGAAAAAGTTGTTCACAGACATAAGTGCTGCCAAAGATGGTTGCCATTTTGAGTGCATGGTTCTTGAGATTAGGATATGTCTCAGAGGGGAGAGATGCATAGAAATTAGGAAGGCTGCTTGACTTGAATGCGTCTTTCAGAGAGTCACAATTCTGCAGTTCAGCCAGTTCCATTTGGTAA
>CAUYON010010175.1:0-41153 GCA_963573935.1 Arctocebus calabarensis | reverse complement strand
AGCTATTATTGAGGATTAAGATCCCCTGTGGCTCCCTTTTCCTTTACCCTTTGTTCCTTGTTTTCAACTGTAATTCTGTTTGGTATCAATGATTAAACCCACACTACCTAATATTTTGGAAGTCATCTTTTTTTTTTTTTTCTTTTGAGACAGAGCCTCAAGCTGTCACGGTGGGTAGAGTGCCGTAGCATAACAGCTCACAGCAACCTCCAATTCCTGGGCTCAAGTGAGTCTCCTGCCTCTGCCTCCCAACTAGCTGGGACTACAGACACCCATCACAATGCCCGGACATTTTTTGGTTGCATTCACCATTGTTGTTTAGCGGGTCCAGGCTGGATTCGAAGCCATGAGCTCAGGTGTACGTGGCTGGCGCTTTAGCCCGTTGAGCCACAGGCACCAAGCCTGGAACTCATCTTTTAAGTAGAGAAAACTGTTAAAAGCTTTGGGAAAGCATAAACAGATTACATTTACTGATTCCCTTTAGTTCACCTGAGTATTTTACCTCAGTACTCTAAATGAATCAGAACAGATTCCATTCTTAAGTGTCCAAAAATTCTGCTGTTACATTAAAGCAATTTGCCTGATAAGAAAGCAAATATTTCCACAAATATTATTCTAGTCTCTCAGCACTTCTATGTAGTTAGCCTATGCTAATTTATATTTACTTTGGATAACTCTTAAAAGCATACTTTTTGTTTCTATGTCTGGCTCTCATTTTGATTATAAACCTTTTAGAAAGACCACTGATCTTTCTCTTTTTTTAAAAATTCAGTGCCTGTAGCATAGTGCTTATGACGCTGGCCACATGCACTGAGGCTGGCAGGTTCGAACCCAGCCTGGGCCTGCTAGACAATAATGACAACTGGAACTAAAAAATAGCTGGGTCTTGTAGTGGGCATCTGTACTCCCAGCTACTTGGGAGGCTGAGGCAAGAGAATTGCTTTAAGCCCAAGAGTGTGGGGTTGCTGTGACCTATGATGCCAAGGCACCCTACCAAGGGTGATATAGTAACACTCGGTCTCAAAACAAAACTACTTCAAGTATGTTGGCTATGTTCATGGTGTATGTTTCATATCTGTTCTGGGCTGAAATCATTTATAACTCTGTGATGCAGATTAAAACTAGGGAGAAAACTTCAAAATTAATTTGTCAGTCTCTTCATTTAACAGCTCTAATAACAGGTTTGGTGGGAGATAACATTGAGGCTATTTTCACCAATAGGATTTTTTTTCTTTTTTTTATAGAGACAGAGTCTCACTTTATTGCCCTTGGTAGAGTGACATAGCATCACACAGCTCACAGCAAGCTTTTACCCCTGGGCTTAGGCAATTCTCTTGCCTCAGCCTCCCGAGTAGCTGGAACTACAGCCTCCCGCCACAATGCTCGGCTATTTTTCTGTTGCAGTTTGGCTGGGGCCCGATTTGAACCTGCCACCCTCGGTATATGGGGCGGGTGTCCTACCTCCTGAGCCACAGGCGCCTCTCCAATAGGATTCTGAATTTTTTATGGAGAGCCAGGTTTATCATAACTGCTGTCATTCTAGATAATATGAGTTAGTGTTTCTACAGAATATCCAAATGAAAACAATCCGTCCCTTCTGGGATAGAACCTAACCAGATCTCAAAATATTTCATGCAAAAACACCACCTTGAGGATATAGCAGATGGAGAAGATAAACAGGAAGAGCAATTGAGTATTATAAATGCTCTAGGTAGAAATTCATGAGTGACAGCATATTCGAACAATTTTTAAGTTGTATATAGCATGCCCTCTATGTAGCTTATTTTATGAAGTCCTCTAATTTGTTTCAGGGCAAATTATTATTTTAAAATGAAGACCACCTGCAAGTCCAGGAACTTTAAACACAGTACATATTGTTTGTAATTTATTTCTTTTGCTTAATTGTCTATTATGAATATCTCTTTGCATCATCAAATATCCTACTATATATTATTGACTTCACAGTATTTCACTGTATGGATGTCCTGTAATTTATTTAATCAGTCTCTTACTATTGGACACTTAAGTAGTTGATAATATTTCATTGTTACAAAAAATTCTATGATGAACATTCTTAGCTAAATCTATGATTATTGCCTCTGAAAGTTTCTATAAGTGAAACTCCTGGAGCAAGGTATATAAACATCATGAGGCTTTGATATGTATCACAAAATAACTGCAGGCTTCTCTTCACCCTAACCTCAAACAAAAATCTATACTAACATTACCAGCAGTGTAAAACAAATGCCTGTTTCTGGGCATCATCACCAATACAGAATGTTATGTTTAAAAATGCTGCCAATTACCAATTTGATATATGAAAGACATCTCATTATATATTTTTTACCTATTGAACTTGAACATTTTACCTATTTTCTACTTACATTTATCCTTTGTTAATGACTTACAAAATGTCCTCTACATTTAAAGGATATTAACCTACTGCCTATCAAAGTTTGCATGTTGAGGATATTAATTTTTATTAGCTTAGTCTATCGATCTTTACCTCAATAATTTTTCTTGGCCTAAATTTTTTTTTTCTGAATAGCAGCCAAGTGCATACACTGGCTGAGACATCTCCTCTCTATTCCTCTATTAAGAGTCCCTGTGGGTTAGAAATGCAGGGTCATGGTGACTGTTAAATTGCAAAGGGACGCTGATGGATCTCAGGTCATCCAGCCTAAGGTTCAGACTCACCTACACTGTGGAGTTTGAGAGACCTTCTAATTTATGTGTCAGGATACATATTTGCTTGGAATTTAGGCTTAGCCAGGAATGAAAATCCCTTTCTTGATTTGACTGAAAAGAAAAACAAGTGCAGCTGGGGAACACTAAAGGAAAAATTGGCTCAATCTCTTTTTTCCCATGTAGAGGAATTTTGTTCTAATAAGGCAGAACTGAAAACTCCACCACCTCCCCGCACTTCTTTCCCTGCCTGCAAAGTGTGTTCTTTGCCCCTACAATAACACAGAGATATTTCTGACTTATAATCTTGCTGGGAATGTTTGCACAGTGAGCTGGCCCAGGACAGACACTCCCTCTGACCTTAACTGAGATGAGCTCCTTATTAAACACAGCCAGCACTCATCCATCCACACGCTTCCATCCATACACCGGAAGCCATTTTCAAAAGGGGCTGAATAAAGGGAGCTGCTGGCCAAGATCTATTGATGCAGATCGGGCTGTGTTTAGCTGTTGCCACAAACCTCTCTAACTAATGAGCACTGCATGAAATAGCCTGGTGCAATTAAATGTTGTCTCCTCCATCTTCCCTTATTCTCATTGTGGAGTTTCCCTAAAAGCAGTGAAGTGCTGGTTTTTTAAAAAATTGATTAGCAGATGTGATTTTGCTTACATCTTCCATAAATGCTCTGGCTGGCTACATACCATTGATTACCAGGGTTCAGTTTACAGCAACTAATTGCACTCCTTGCTGGTATTTTGATATAAAATTCAATAGTGAATATGTTTTCAAAACTCTTGTCTTTGCGGCTTGAGTCAGAAGTGACTCGAGGCAAACCCAGTGGACTGAGTTTTCCCGTCTTTAAAATAATTGCTCTCTCATCAGTGTGTGAAGAAAGTTTCTAAATTGTAGCATTCTAATTGGAAAGCTTGCATTATGCATGCGATGACAAACTATGTTGTGCTGAATGGCATTTTTTTCATCCTTTTCTTAAGGGATTAATTCTGTGCCAGATTGTGAACAATGGCTGAGGTATAACATTGAGATCAACAGCGTCTCACAGAATTGGTGCCGTTTAGACCAGGAGCAAGTGCTTGTCTTGCTTGTTTCTAACTGTCCATCACCTATGGGAGATGCCACTGGAAGGCCAGGGGCCATACTGCCGCTGTTGCTAGTTTTCTCATTTGGGTGAAAACAAACACTGAAGGAAGATCAACCATCAGGATATTAGTAAGATTGTAATAATTTATCATCAAATCCCTTCCTAATCTTTTAGTTAAAGTAAAAAATACTCCTAGGCTAGGGGTGGTGGCTCACCTGTAATCATAGCACTCTGGGAGGCCAAAGCGGGTGGATTGCCTGAGCTCACAGGTTTGAGACCAGCCTGAGCCAGAGCGAGACCTCCTCTCTTAAAAATAGCCATGTGTTGTGGTGGGAGCCTGGAGTCCTCACTACTGCAGAGGCTGAGGCAAGAGAATCGCTTAAGCCCAAGAGTTGGAGGTTGCTGTGAGCTGTGACGCCACAGCACTCTACCAAGGGTGACATAGTGAAACTCTTGTCTCAAAAAAAAAAAACTCCTGACCTCAAAAATGTATACTGACTGTTCTTTGTTAAAGATTCTTCAAGTTCTTCAGAAATAACTGTCTTCCATTCAACAATTTACTAACTACAGACTTAGCAACATTCGGCAAGTCACTTAACTTCTACTTCAGTTTCATCCCTTGTGAAATTAAATGTCTAGATTTAGTGGTTTCTCAGGGCTCTTCTGGTTCTAACATTTTAGAATTCTCTGCTATAGCACATGCAGAGGTATTTTGGTATGGCTGCACGTTACATAGTAACTTCTGTCTTTGACAGCTATTTCCAGCCCAATCTCAAGGTGGACATGGGAGGTTCCTGAGCTCAGTCTATCCTGTAGACGACTGCATCCTAGGAAGCTGTCTGACCCATGCTGGGCTAATCAGATTTCCTTCCTTAAAATTTAGAGGCTTTAGCTTAATTGGCCCAGTTCACTTAAAATGACATGATAAATATGTGGACATTCTGGGGTGACCCTCTTTCATCACAGGCAGCACAAAGAAGAACAGAAAATCATCTGTAGTGAGAAGCAGAGACTACAGATAGTGGCCCAGGCAGGGCTGCCCGGACTCCTGACAGCTTCCAGTGTCTGGTTTCAGTCTCTGTGAGGGCCATGCAAGTTCTTGATCTAGCACTCCATGAAAATTCTCCCAATCAACTTAAATAAAGTCACCAGTTATGGCTTAAGCCATCTTTCCTTGGTTTCTGTCATTTGAAACCAAAAGAGTCTAAGATAAGCTCCTGGGGGAGGGCACTGGACGTAAAGGGTGGTCAACAAAGGGCAGAGGTTGTGGCAGTGAGGAGGCAATGATGCTGTGACAGCTACAGGACCAGAGAGATGAGGCGGTCAACAACAGGAATGGTGGGAAAGCGCCCTGTGGGTGGTAGTCTTTTCATGCAAGTACGAAAGAGGATTCTCTGTAGAAGCTGAGTGAATAGGACTGCAGTGTGGAAGGCAAAAGAGGCTTTGGATTGGACTCACGGGGATCAGCAGAGCTGCAGGGAGGCAGCCTCCCAAAGGTGAATGATCAGCGTAGTTTATAACTCTCCCCAGTAGCATTGACAGGGGTAGAGAGGGTCAACTGAGCAAAAGGCCAGGAAAAGTACTGACAAAATGTAGGTTGCTGAGGGGGAAGTGAGGTCAGAGCGGGTGGACTACCTTTCAGAATAGAAAAGAACTGGGGGTCTTCACACAGAGGAAGAGAGGTGACGGATGTGAAGGAGAAGGGGGAAGGAACGGAGTTGTTTCAGCACTTCACCTCTTTCAGGACAGTCTAGTTTTCACTCTTCTGAATAAGAAGCAGAAAGACAAACAACATTTAGGAGCTCTATTCTAATCTCTGCTATTTCTCAATATTCCTGCAATAGCTGCCAGAAGGAATTAATACAGTTTCAGAAAAACAACTTTACTGGTGAGAAGCAGGGACTTTCCCGAAGATGACAGGGCTCCTTACTGCCAGCTGTCACAGGGTTCGATCACACAGCTTCATCCTCATGTGGGGAGCAAGGACCAGCTGAGAAGAGCTACTGGAGGACTGCAAGCCCGAGATGAGATTCTCAGCAGGAGACAAGAGCCAAGTAACAATGTTTTATCAGAAGTGTGTGAAGTAGACCAGGTGGCTGCCCTGCAGATTCCAGACATGTGAACTCCCTGGAAGCTGCCACCACAGGGGCCCTGCCTCTGAATGGGCCACAACCTTTCAGGGCGAAAGGGATACCAGTCTTCTTCTATTAGCAGGAGGAGGTAAATACAGGGGGCCGCTCACCAGAAGGAATAGGTTCTCTGGAAATACATTAGTCAGAGCATATCAGAGAGTCTATGTACTGCCTGATAGTGTTTAATCTCTCATATCTGTGATGGGGAGGGTGATTTCTCTAAAGAGGAGGAAAACAATGGCACTAGTTGAAAATATTCTTTTGCAGCTGGCCAGGGGAAAGGCAAGTGCAAACTCTCGGTTGTCTGGCATATGTGGTTTCTGTGTTTAGTCACTGAAGCCCCAGGATGAACAATGTGAGGAGATAAGAAAGGGTGGAAAAAGAGGAAGGTTCTTTCCTCCTGTCAAATCTTTGCATTTGATACAATATCATCCAGGTAAGTTATTTCAAAGTGGAAAAATTTTCAACAGAAAATATGCCCGCAGAATATAACTGTGGATAGATGGGACAAAACTTTCCCAAACTTTGAGACAATACAAAATTATCAACTTTAAACAGCTGAGACCATTCTTTTCACTCTTTGGAGAGAAAAGTTTTTAACTTCAATTTTTAGGTGATAAAATAAACCAACACCATCCTACCCAACAGCATGGCCACAGGTGCAAAATTCAGTATATTCTGAGTATGGGAGGAATGGCAAATAATTAATCATAATCCCACCTCACATTTGCACAGACCTCTCCGGTTTCAAAATGTTTTTGCATACATTGTCACATTTTGAAAAAAACAAACAATTTATAATCAACACCTTTCTTGCTTTCAATGCAAATCTATTTTTCTCAGTTCCTTTGTTAATTTTTTTGCATGGGCTAAAGTAATCTTTTACAGATTATTCAATCACTTGGCAAACCCTTTTTTTTTGAACAAATAATTTTGGCTCAGGCTTATGTCTAGGTTTCATACAACACAGTCCAATTTGATGAAAATTCTTTCATTTTATGATTTCAGTGTACATATGTAAGAAAAATTTGTACAGCCCAAAACAGCTGTTGAGAAAAAAAGCAGTTTTCTTATATTTTTGAAGGTGACACTTTCCAATACGGCACCTTTCTTAAGCAAAATGCTGGCAGCTAAAATATTTGGAATTGTTCAAACGGCTTTTGGATAGTTTAAAAGGTAGATTCTCATTTTACAGACCTTTTGGGCAGTGACACACTGAGCAGGTAATGCAGCTTTTACAAATCTTTCCCTGTGTTTAAATTTGGCATCATCAATCCCCTCTCCCCAGCAAGGCCATCTGCCTTGATCCCAGCAGCTTCCTCATCATGACAAGTACACACAGTCAGTGAGACCGGCCGCATTTGGCTCACCAGCAAGATGAGAAAAGGATATGCAAGAAGCAATGAGGTCCTGCCCAGACCTGTGACAGGCCTTAGCTCCCTAGGGAACAAGTCCAATTCACTTTTAGCTTTGTTTGCTAGGAAGGCTACTGTGAGCTGTTGTGATTTTTAAAGGCCACAACCAGTTTCTTCTGTTAGCAGCTCATGGCAGTTTGCATCTGATTGAGCTGTTCTCAATCCTAAGAAATTATTAGGAGGGGGATAAGAAGAGACAGGCATGTTAAAGAGCTTAGAACTCACTGATCTACAAGCTAAGTGTTAAGAATTTTACTTCGTGGATCTTACTTTAGTAAGACTTATGACTCCTGTGGAATAAACTGGCCCCAAGGTAGGCCTCCACGCAACACTTAGGAGGAGAGTCGCAGGGCTCCAGGTTTCCTGCATAACACCGTCCAGGAGCCCCTCCCCTAAGCTCTTAGAACAAATCCGTTGGGAGGAACCACCTGACCAGGGAGCACGCATGGCTAGGAGTCTTGGTACTTCTCAGGGTCCCTGGCTTAATGCCTTACAGATTAGCTCTACTGAGTTGCACTCAAGGAGACACGGGGAGCAGGACAGAAGAGATGATGGAAAGAGGAGAGGCAACTACAGATAAATCACCCTTCCCACGAGATCCACATAGCTCATCCGAGTACAGCATTTTCAACACTCCACAGACTAAATTATGCTTCAATCTGAAAATAAGCCCCTCTATCCCCCACATCTTTTTGGAGAGTTTCACGTTAGAGATAATTTATGAAAAATATCAACAGTAACTGCTATTTTAACTCTGGAGCTTATTCTCTTGTCTCTTTCTGACCACATGCTGATATATACCCACATGCACCCCGCCTACAAACCACCAGGAAAGCAAGCCAAAGAGAAATTTAATAAGCTCCACGGCTCCTTTCTATTTCCCTGGGTGAGTTTTCACAGGAATCTGCATCTGTGGGAGAAATCACAATTTAACTATATGCAGATCTTTGTATTCTGTCAACCTGGTGATAAAGGGAGAAAGCAGAAGGGCAAAACAGGTAACAAGGGCTGACTCTGAATATTATGGTCAAGAGAACAGTCCAGCAGGAATGAACTACAAGGCGAAAGTCTTCCTATTCAATCACGCAGTCTCTTTATTTTTGTTCTTACCAAATCTCTTCTCTGGTCTCCCCTAACATAGCCAGTACTATTTCCCCACATCTTTTTTTCTTCCAAATCACCCTGACCTTTTCACTCAAATCAGATCTGGGTTTCAACCTTTGCTCCAGCTTTAAATCATCTTCTTTTCCCCACAGGGCACAATCTGCAAAGTCCTGAGCCCTTGATGAAAATGACTTGAAAACACTTGCCCGTCAGTGCAGCCCCGGGTCCTCTGGCGCTGCTCCCTGTCCCCGCTGTTGCTCCTTCCTGTGCCCGTGTCTGCTGAGTTACTGCTGCCTTCCCACTCCCCAAAGCTGCTGCTTAGTCTGGAGGGCCCTGTACCATGAATGCCAGTATCTACCTGTCTATCTCTACCTCTCTCTTTCTTACTCATCTACTTGTTCTTAAATCTCCTATCAATCTCTTCTCTAACCAACTTCCTTCATGAAGGTTTTCACGTGAAAACTACCACATTGTCAAACACAAAAAACTACAGTAAGTTGCAAGTGCTGCAAAATTTAAATACTTATAGTGAGTAGATTATTCTGATTGAAGGTTGAGTTGTCTGATAAATCATAATACTCCATGTGGAACACAAATTACCATCAATGAGAATTATAATATTAATGAGAATAATAATCGCTTTTCAGCCTTTTGGCTAAAAACAAAAGAATAATAATAGTAACATATTCTCCTCTACCCTTCTCCCCTTTGTAAAGGTAAAAATTCTAACTACTAACTATAAGTTCTTATAAACAAAAGACAATTAATCAATTTAATTATATAACTGTGTAATATATCTTTTGAAAAATAGTGAGAAGCCGAGGGGTGAAGGGGAAGCAAAATTTCATGTAATTTTTTGTAACAGCTACAGGAAAAGATGGCTAATTACATTTTTCAATGGAATTCTTTTGATCATTGGCCACTTGGTATAATTTTCTTGATCCAGGTTTTCAAAGCCAGGATCATAAATTTTAATTCAAACATTTTCAGCCGAACATTAATACCTCCATCTTTCCTAACTACTAAACAGCTGTAATTAAACCAAACTAGTGTGGGTTACAGGACTAAAGGCTAAATGGGCAGTTGCCATTTTGTTTTCTGCTACTGCCTAAGCTATTCTCCCCTGAGTGGGAGGCCCAGGCAGCTGTGCATGGAGAGGGTTTGCAGTTCTTCCCACTGCTACAGAAGACATGCGAATGTGGTTTCTGTCTCATGAATACTGGCCAGAACTGTGGGGTAGCTTCCCCCTCCCTCCCACTTTTGTTTGGCTGAAGGATTGTCAGACAAGAGAAAAGCATTCCCTCTTTGGAATGTATTCTGCAAGAGCTGCCTTTCTAGAAATAACCCTCCAGGTACCAACATGAATATTCACCAGAGTGCACTGGGCACAGAGGCCAGTCTCCGTGCCATGGACATTAATCCTTCAAAATGTATTCCAGGCAAGCTACCAGGGTAAACTCTTATACAGAAACCGAGCTTTCCAGTGACAGACACTGGATGGTAGAAAGACGGGAATCTGAGTGGAAGCTGAAAGGAATAAATCACTCCTATCTATGTAAGACACTGCTGCAGCTAGACCTTGCAACATTGACTCAAGCACAGCATGAGGCTTCATTAGAATATTGCACTCTGAGAATTAAACTCTGTTTCTTTTGTTCAGGAGGCTCACCCTTCCTCATCAAGAAGAACAAACTTTTTTCTCCCCTATGCCCTATAATCCCATCTTCTGGATCTCTTTTAATTTTCTTCCAATTTTAGCTGACAAAATCAGCACCAACATCCAGAGAGTACAGTTGAGGTACCATGCAGACACCTAATGCACAGGCATGCACTGCACCCCACCCCCTGCTGCTCTATATCACTGCCCTGATTCACATTCAGAAAGGTGTGGCCCAGCCTGAGCAAGAGCAAGGTCCCGACTCTAGTAAAAACAGAAGACCTAGCCAGGTATCATGGTGGGCACCTGTAGTCCCAGCTACTCGTGAGGCTGAGGCAACAGAATTACTTGAACCCAAGAGTTTGAGGCTGCTGTAACACCATGGCATTCTACTCAGGGCAACCAAGTAAGATTCTGTCTCAAAAAAAAGGAAAGGAAAGAAAAGGAAGAAAGAAAGGTGTGGACAGAGATGATTAGGAACTTTCTCAAGTCAAGGAAGGAATCATGCCTGAGGTGAGAGATCTCAGATTACTTGGGATCCTCCCCCCTGTTACTGAGTCCCCCAAAACCAACATCGAATTTTATGCTGAGGGATAAAAGAGGACCCGACTAAGGCAGCCTGTCTGAGTTACACATGAGAATGTTCAGAAAATCAGCATAGAGGTTTCTGGGGCTGGGAGACATCCCTGAGGTAAACTCCAAGGAGGTAATGTTCCAGTCGTGAGCAGTCTATACCTGAATAGCTGGGGGTCTCCTAGCAGCCTAAGAGAAGAGGGCACATAAGCAGGAATGAAGAAAACAGTGAGGCTGAGTAACCACCTCAGCCCATTAGGACCACAAAGGGCTCCAGGGACTCTCCCTAAGCCTCTGATGACATCATGGCCTTCTGAGGCAATGTGCTGTAATGAGCAGCAGTGCTAGCAGATGGGAGACAGGAGTCCCAACCTGCCTCTGCTTACTCTAAAACCACATCCTCTCAGATTTACAACCCATTAAATTGGGAGGGAGGAAGAGAAGAGAGATGGATTTTAATCCAGAAGATTTGTGGTTTCTTTTTTTTAACTCTATTTTTTCCTTTTGATTACCAAGTGGTGTACGACAATTACCTTTGGTAATTTTTATGAAGTATCCATTATAAAAAGGCATTGTACTAATTCTTAAAATATTTGTAAATCAATATTTTAAAAATATTCTTTAGCAACAGGCCCTTTTAAACAAACAACATCTTGGAGGGAATTCATGGGGAGGCCAGAGTGGAAGCAGGTGTCAATGAGTCCAAAAGAAGGAAGCATGGTTGGCTGGCATTTGAGTCCATCAGCAAGTTTAGCCTGGCCTTAGCTATTGCAGAGGTGTGGGGAATTCTGCCTTCTATAATGTGCAAGCTGTCATCTCTGACTGATTCTGTGGAGGACAGGACATTATGGTAGGGAAGGAACTCACTTTCTCATCCCAGGGATATAGAAACCTTTGATTGCCATTCTTTACCAGGTAACGTGCCAGTCTTTGCTGGTAGCAGAGATTGACAGAATGTCAATATCGTGCTGTGCGTCCTCAGGCCTGTTGCTAGGCCACTTCCTTGCATCCTTACCAGCAATGGAGAGATCTGTGATGAGCATGTGCTGCCATCCAGCAGTACAGAGTTCCTCTAGTCAGTGGTGGCTCATCTGATGCTGGAGAACTACTCACCCAAGACGTAGGTGAGCAATGACTCTAGGGAATGAGCAGCAACCTTTGGGCTCATCCTAGATAACATTTCCTGCATCTGACCTTCAGGAACTTCACAGGACCAGTGGAAGCTAAACATTAGCTCAGCAGGAAGAGAGAGAAGGCCAGATTTGTGGTGGAAAGGCTGAATAACAGGAAAAGGCAGCCATCATCTCTGCTGAGGGTGATTCCACGACAGCTGATCTGATCGCCAACTCACTGACCACTACAGATGATGGCCTGATCGAGCTGCGCAAGCTGGAAGCCACAGAGGACACTGCATACCAGCTGTCGCACTCTTGGAATATCACTCACCTGCTGGCAGGGCAGTCTGTGCTCCTCCAGCTGCCCTACAGAGACTCACCCTGCCTAGACCTCCTCAGGCCAACGGAGCCACAGCCTTGATGATGCTTAACATTACCTTCTTCCTGCCTCCATTCAGAAATTACCACGAAATCTCATGATTGGCTTAAAGTCAAGGAAATAAAAGTAAAATCACTTCAGATCTCTTTAAAAACCAGAAACAAACAAAAAACCAAAAAACATCTTGGAAGAATCTCAGTACCTAAAACAGATAAAAACAGAACTACTCTACCACGGTCTAAGTTGGGGGCTGGAGCCTTATATGCCAGGATTTCCTACTGGCCTCTCCTGTAGCAATCCACAAGGGGAGGCTCATTCTCTCACAAAACATAGTAGGAAAGACTCAGTGGTCATGGCATATATCTTGTTTCCAAACAAATGCTGATTTTCAATATTCACATATTTTATTAACAGGCTTATACATATTATTATTTATAATTTTTTTGAAACCATAAGAGGCAAATGAATTTCTCTAATGCTTCACTTTTACCTATATGTGCCAGAGATACTTGAGTAAGGCAGCTGAAGAGATTAAGCATTGTAATCACAGCCTATGGATACCTATTTTTTGAAAAGGTTTATCAGAACACAGCCATGACCCCTCAGCAGAAGAAACTTCGGCCTGCAAAGAGACCTCGGCCTGCAAAGTCTAAAATATCTGCCACCTGTCCCAAAGTCTGCTGACACCAGGAAAGGACAGAAAACTAGAGCTGTTCTGATTGAGCAGTAAAGAGTTATGGCACCAACGTAAGAAATAAAGGTACAGTTTAAACTAAGACTGTGGTTAGCCTAGAAATGTCTAAACTCTCTTTCCTCTATTGACTGTTTTAACAGATTTTCATGTAGCAAATTCCACATAGAATGTTTTAGATTCTGCTATAGTCATCATCCCATCTTTGTTACTTTGAAACTTAACTGGCAATTCGTGCCTTGCCTTTCACCCCAAATTTCTGGTGTTCCTCCTAAGAGTAAAAAAATAGAAAGAAAATTAGACTTTAAAAAAAATAATAAAAAAATAAAACAGCAGCAGCTCCAGTTAAAAATGGAAACCATTTCCAAGCCCTTCCAACTCCCTGAAGTGATAAAATGCCCAGGAGCTACATTCTGAAATTGAAGACATGCAAACAGGATGGCCATTGACTACCACCTTCCAGATCCCTACTAACGGGATGGAATTAATAGGATAGAGTGAAGAAATTATAGAGATGTTTGGATGCCAATAAAAACTATGCCAAACCCACAGTTATCTAGTCATTGATAAGGCAATTATCATGACATCAGTAAAATAGTAACACTTCAGTTATAGGGGAAGACAACATTGTAGACTAAACTACACCAATTAAGCAGACAGTGTTATTTGCTGGTCACCAGGAGAAAATAGATTTGTACAGATCTATCACTATGCTAGCTCTGGCTATTGTGATTATAAGAAGCATTTTATAAGACAGCTGGTCACACAGTCTATAAACACAGAACAATAAAAACCTTACAGTAATTGGCATTTTAACAGAACTACTCATTTAGAATCTTTAATGAAACCAATTTTAAATGAATGGACTTTGTTTAACATGTTCTAACTAATTGACATGAATTTTCTACTTGTCTTTGAGTCTAATACACATAGCTAAGATCTTACTATAGTGAACACAATCATGACAACGCCATTTTCCTATCTACTGGGAAGGCTGTTATCAACATTATTTATTTGGACTCAAATGCCAACCAATTCTCAAACAATTCTCTATAGATAGTGCTTTATCTACTTCTAACAGGGTTACTATGAACCTCCTAATAAAGACAGTACTTGATTATATATGCTTTATTATTTTTTAACCTCAGAGAAGAAATGAATACAGAAAGGCTAAATATCAGGAAAAGAATTGACAAAGGTTTCCACTGGAGCCATTTAAATGAAACATGTCTAAGGGACTAAGTGAGGAACAAGTTCTATCACCCCAACCGCCCCCAACACCCCAACCGCACCCCGACACCCCAACTGCCCTTTCCTTCAAGATTCCTGAAGTAAGTAAATGAGAAAGTTCCAGCAAATGAGAAACAAGGGGATACTTTACCGTTAGTGCAACTTTTGGCCCCAAACTCTAATACAAAGAGCATAGAACATGGAACCTTCCCTATTTCCAAGCTTATTATTCTGAACAGCTTCAACCTAACAAGTTAGGAGGCCTTCCCTGTCCCTTCTTAATCACCCAAAACTTATTCATGGTTCTTACCATAGTAAGTTAAGAATGGATCAACCCACTATACATTCTAGTATTCTTTTTATATATGGGGTATATATCCTAAGCCTGCCTGTGGATACCTGAAACCATGGAAACTAGTATAAAACCCTATACACTATATGCTATGCTTTTTTGATCTGATAACTGAGACAGCCACTAAGTGACTAATGAATGGGTAACATATACAGTGTGGATATGCTGGATAAAGGGATAATGCATGTATGGTGTTCCTCATAAGAGTAAACTAATAGAAAGAAAATTAGGTGGAGTGAAGCAGGTAGGCACAAAAGTTCATTACACTTCCCATAATGGTGCACAATTTAAAACTATAGATTATTTATGTCTGGAATTTTCCATTAAATATTTTAGATCTTGGTTGACTATGGACAACTAAAACCACAGAAAGCAAAACTGTAGATAAGGGAATAAAATGGGGCCTCCTAACTAGTACTGGTTCAGGCCTATGCCACTTGGGCCCCCGTGGGAGACGAACACACAAGTAGGAATGGCTGGGCGCACTGGCTTTGCTCCTGTAATCCCAGCACTCTGGGAGGCCAAGGCACGTGGACTGTTTGAACTCACGAGTTTGAGACCCGCCTGAGTGAGAGCAAGACCCTGTCTCTAGGAACAGATGGGCTTTGTGGCTGGTGCCTGTAATCCCACCTACTTAGGTGGCTGAGGGAAAGATTGCTTAAGCCCAAGAGTTTGAGGTTGCTGTGAGCATGACACCATGGCACTCCATTGAGGATGACAAAGTGAGACTCTGTCTCAAAAAAAAAAAAGAGATACAAGAGGTGATTTCACTAACCATGGCCCAGTCTTGAGTCCTGCAAACTCACCAATTTGATCATCATCTCTATGACCACAATTTTAGGGAGGAACAAAGGTGGATATAGAAGGCACAAGAAATAGCAAAAGGAA
Source organism: Arctocebus calabarensis (assembly GCA_963573935.1). Classification (NCBI taxonomy): domain Eukaryota; kingdom Metazoa; phylum Chordata; class Mammalia; order Primates; family Lorisidae; genus Arctocebus; species Arctocebus calabarensis. The sequence goes on along the minus strand of CAUYON010010175.1, from coordinate 25,832 downwards.
AAGCAGAGGGTATATGAACGTCTAAGATTTAAAATCTTGGTATTGCTACCCTCCCACTGACTGTACATGTTTCAAATGTCCTCAAAGCCAGAAGCACTCACTATAGTCCTACCAAACACGCCTCCACATCACCCAAGAAGTCTGAGAGTGGGAAACACTGAGGGCAGTAGGACAGTCATTGCCCATACTCTCTTTGAAAGTCAGAGGTCTTTTTTTATATATCACTTCATTCCTGACTAGATGGACATGACTTTTTAAACTCTAGATCTTAAAGACTGAAAATGTTATTTCTAGTTTAAGACTTTTGACATAATTAATCTGCCATTATAAAATAACATGGATATGCAAAGAAGTTTCTGATATTAGAATTTCGTATGTACACAAGGATAGTCAACTCTCTATACCCTGGTGAGGTAACAGATGCTTTGGTTAATCAAATTCACCTGGTTAACAGATTCTGTATAGACTGACAATTTTAAAAATAATTCAAATATGATAAAATACAGTAATTTGTAATATATGTAATTATAGTAAAACCACACCAAATACAATTTATTCTCCTTTTGAACAATCAGAAGATACTTAGGATCTTGCCTTGCCTTTCAAAATTTTTTATGTGAATGACTTCTCACTACATTGGTAAAGCAGAGGAGACCAGTTACAGAAAACCAGTAGATTAAATGTTCGTGTCAGAAAAAGTTTTTTCAAGAAGTTACTTTCATGAATGAGAAATAAAACAATAATATCAGCAATGTCTACCATTTTAACTCAGAATTGTGTAGTAACTAGATGTAATATTAAATATAATTACTGTATTACTGTTAGATACAACTAGATGCTATGCGCTCAAGGGAAATTTTTAAAAATAAATGAGAAAGGCTAGGGTGCCAGCCACATACACCTGAGCTGGCGGGTTCGAATACAGCCCGGTCCTGCAAAACAACAATGACGGCTGCAGCCAAAAAATGGCCGGGTGTTGTGGCGGGCACCTGTAGTCCCAGCTACTTGGGAGGCAGAGGCAAGAGACTCGCTTGAGCCCAGGAATTGGAGGTTGCTGTGAGCTGTGATGCCATGGCACTCTATCCAGGCTGACAGCTTGAGGCTCTGTCTCAAAAAATAAATAAATAAATAAATAAATAAAATAAAAAAATGAGAAAAAAGGCCCCACCGATTTATACAATTTAAATAGGTGAATTGTACAGCAAGTGACTATTTCAATAAAGCTATTTTTAAAAAACCTGGAACACCTCTCTATGAAATATAGAGATTTGCTAAAATTCTAAAGCAGTCCTTGAAGCTGACAAGATGGCGGAAGCAGAGCAAAACGAAGAAGTGGACCTCCCCAAGTTCACCTACCATGGTGTTGAACTGGATCAGGTGCTGGATCTGGCCTGCAGATGTACAGAGCCCACCAGTAGCTGAGCTAAACTGTGGCCTGCGCTGAAAGCAGCACTCGCTATAGAAGGCCTTGTTGTATGGCCAAGAAGGAGGTGTTACCCACGGAGAAGCATGAGGTGATGAAGACACACCTGGGAGACATGATCATCCAGCAGAAATGGTGGGCAGCATGGTGGGCATCTACAATGGCAAGACCTTCAGCCAGGTAGAGATCAAGCCTGAGATGATCAGCCACTACCTAAGGGGAGTTCTCTGTCACCTACAAGCCTGTGAAAAATGGCTGGCCTGGCATTGAGGCCTTCCACTCCTCCCATTTCATCCCCCTTAAGCAGCTGTCCAACCAAGAATGACACACTTTTCTAGTCAAAAAACAAACAGCTTTGTAGTTGAGTCCCTGGGGTTTTACAGGTATAAGACCATGTCATCTGCAAAGAGCAAGAGTTTAACTGCCAGTGTCTCCAGATCAGAACTGTGTAGACTGCCACTGAATACCCTTGATCTCCTTCTCTAGGCTGATTGCACTGGCTAGGACTTCCAGCACTATGTTGAATATCAGTGGTGACAGTGGGCAACCTTGTCTAGTTCTAGTTCTTAGTGGAAATGCTTTCAGTTTTACTCCATTCAATATGATACTACTGAGGGTTTGCTGTAGATGGCTTCGATCAGTTTAAGAAATGTCTAGGGCCAGGAGTGGTGGCTAATACCTGTAATCCTAGCACTCTGGGAGGCCAACGAGGGTAGACTGCCTGAGCTCACAGGTTCGAGATCAGCCTCAGCCAGAGCAAGACCTCAACTCTAAAACTAGCTGGGTGTTGTGGCGGGCGCCTGTAGTCCTAGCTACTGAGGAGGCTGAGGCAAGAGAATTAGTTGGGCTCAAGAGTTTGGGGTTGCTGTGAGCTATGGTGCCACACTACTCTACTAGGGGCAACAACGTGAGACTCTATCTAAAAATAAATAAATAAATAAAATGAAAAGGGATGTCTCACCTAAGCCTATTTTCTGAAGTATTCTTGTCAAGAAAGGATGCTAGATAGCAGATTCTAATTGCTGGATATCTGAATTCTCTGCATCAATTGAGAGAATCATATGGTCTTTGTTTTAGATTTTATTTGTGGTGAATTATACTTATGGATTTGCGTATGTTGAACCAACCTTTCATCCCTGGGATAAAACCTACTCAATCATGATGTACAACTTTTTTAATGTGTTGCTGTATTCTGCTTACTAAGATTTTATTGAATATTTTTGCATTACTATTCATTAGCCATATTGGCCTATAGTTTTCTTTTTTGTTGGGTCCTTTCCTGGTTTTGGAATCAGGGTGATATTTGCTTTGTAGAACATGTTGGGAAAGAATCCTTTTCTCTCTCTTTTGGAAAAGATTTTGCTCATTGTCTTTATTTTTATTAAATTATGTACACATAAATCATGTATACATTAATGCATTTATGGGGTACAATGTGATGATTTCATGTAGAATTAGTAATGCTTACATTGTACTGGTTAATATATACCTCATCTCATTTACTTAATTATTGTGTTAAGACATTTATATATCAAACTTTTGTCAGAAGCATAACCTGCAAATATCCTCTCCCATTCTGAGGGCTGTCTGCTTGCTTTACTTACTGTGTTCTTGGCTATGCAGAAGCTTTTTAGTTTGATCAGGTTCCAGTGATGTATTTTTGGAGTTGCTTCAATTGCCCAGGAAGTCCTCCTCATAAAGTATTCTCCCAGGCCAATTTCTTCAAGTGTTTCTCCTGAACTCTCTTTAAGAATTTTTATAGTTTTATGTCTCAAGTTTAAATCTTTTATCAGTGAGAGTCAATTTTTGTTAATGGTAAAAGGTGTGGGTCCAGTTTCTGCTCAATGTCTTTAATCATCAGAGTCAAACCACTCTGAGATATCACCTAACTCCAGTGAGATCAGCACACATCACAAAGTTACAAATCTACAGATTCTAGCATGGATGTGAAGAGAAGGGAACATTCCTACATTGCTGGTGGGATTGCAAACTAAAACAAACTCAATGAAAGAAGTATGGAGAATTCTCAAAGAACTAAAAGTCAACTTTCCATTTGACCCTATAATTCCATTACTAGGTATCTACCCAGAAGAACAAAAATCATTTTATCACAAAGACATTTGCAACAGAATATTTATTTCAGCTCAGTTCACAATTGTCAAGATATGGCAAATGTCCAACAGCCCATGAATGGATTAACAAACTGTGGCATATGTACACCATGGAGCACTATTCAGCCATAAGAAAAGATGGAGACTTTACATCTTTTTTTTTTTGTAGAGACAGAGTCTCACTTTATCACCCTCAATAGAGTACTGAGGCATCACAGCTCACGATCACTTCCTGGGCTTAGGCGATTATCTTGCCTCAGCCCCTCGAGTAGCTGAGACTACAGGTGTCCACCACAATACCCGGCTATTTTTTTGTTGCAGTTTGGCCAGGGTCAGGTTTGAACCCGCCACCCTTGGTATATGGGGCCAGTGCCCTACCCACTGAGCCATAGGTGCCACCCTCCTTTTTTTTTTTTTTTTTTTAGGGATAGAGTCTCACTTTGTTGCCCTTGGTAGAGTGCAGTGGCATCACAGCTCACCGGGACCTCCAGCTCTTGGGCTTAGGCGATTGTCTTGCCTCAGCCTCCCGAGTAGCTGGGAATACAGGTGCCCACCACAATGCCTGGCTATTTTTTGTTGCAGTTTGGCTGGGGCCAAGTTCAAACCCACCACCCTTGGTATATGGGGCTGGTGCCCCACTCACTGAGCCACAGGCACTGCCCCACTTTACATCTTTTGTGTTTACCTGGATGGAGTTGAAATACATTCTTTTTAGTAAAGTACCTCAAGAATGGAAAAGCAAATATCCAATGTACTAGATACTAATATGAAACCAATATATAAACAATTACATGCCCACATGAACAAGAAAACACACATATGGTCTAGCAAAGAGGGAAGTGGAGAGAGGATGAGGATAGGTGGGATCTCACTTAATATGCACAATGTGAGGGTGTTCAGCACACCCCTGGGTGAGGGCTCAACTACAACTTAAACTACCTTGGAAGTGAAACAATATAACCTAAAAATGTATACCCTCATATTAATTTGAAATTAAAAACGACAACAACAACCACCACCCAAAAAAGTAAATAAAAGAAAACTAAAGCAGATGCGAAATGTCGACCAGAGATAGGACTCCGGCAGAGCTGCTGGCTGGGTAAGCCAGCCCCTTACTATGACCCTCAGTTTCTTAGCCAGTCTCACTAGGCTGATGATGTGACACACTTCTCCCTAATAATTCTAAGTGGAAGTTGGTTGGGTAGGCTTCAAATAAAGCTTTGGCTTTTCCTAATAAAAAGGGACAGTCTTGGCTACTTGGGCTCTTTATCCTTTTACCCTTTTGTCCTCCTACACGGATGTGGTAGTTAAAGCTGTAGCAGCTGTCTTGTTTCTCTGAGGCAAAAACACATGTCCAAAAGACCCAGAAAACTGCAAAGCTCACAGAAGTGCAAAACCAATATTGGCAGCCACCTCTCTGTGGACTTTTTGTTATGTAAGACTAAAATAAACAAAATACAAATAAAACTAAAAAATATTCTAAAAGTCTTTCTCACTGAGATTTCCTGTAATTTGCAGCCAAATGCAACCCAAATGTAAGCTGCTTTGGAGTAAATGAGTGTTAGTAATAATAACAAAAGTTCTGGGAATGATTGGAAGAAGAACGATAAAAAAAAAAAAATGTTGTCAAGCCTTAGGTGCAACATTTCATGGAAGTTTCAGTGATTTACACCTTTCAGAAAACAAGGATGGGTTGAACCAGAAGATGTTTGATCCAGAGAGAATGATGCCTTCTCTCATTTTCTTTTTAAAAAAGTTGTAAGAGGTTTGGTAGGATCTCCAACAAATTAGAATCACTGGAGCTGGTGTTTTAGCACTACTTGTGTCTCACTCTACTTGTGATGGAGAAGAAAACAAAAAAATTCAAACTATACTTTTGTTTCTTCATTTCATAATGAAGACAGAGCAGATAAATCCCCAGAACTATAGTAAGACATGGAGCTAAAGAAGCCATTAGCCATTTCTAAACATTAAGCTATATAGAAAGTCTCAACAGTCTTGGCTGGTGTTCGGTTACAGGAAAAGAATAAGGTGGCAAAGTTGGTAATTTCATAATCATTGAGGTATGTGGTGTCAGGCATCATAAGGAAACAGGAAGAAAGAGGATCCTTACTGATAGGTTTTAAGGGCAGCAAGAAAAGAAAATCCAGGGAAAAATAAAAGCATGCTCTGCATTTATCTATGTAACCAATACCCCTTATAGTGAATCTGATACACTACGAAAAGAGGCAACATTGCAGAAAATTTTTTTAAAAGATTCCTCAGCTAGACCTAAGCCCCTGAATGTCCAGAAAAGTTGCCGAAAGAAGTCATTGAGGGGCACCAACTGGCAATCATCATTATAACCATTTTTCCTAGGAATAAGGTTCAGAAATAGGAGGTGGATTTGTTTTCCTGATCTCAGTGCTTCTGCTCATTTTTATCTAGATGTATGAGAATGTTTTGCTCAAATGCCTCTGTGGTTACCAATTTACAAAGGGCAAAGAAAGAGAGAGAGAGAGAGAGAGATAGAAAGAGAAATACATTGACATCAGGTGCTACCAAGATGCACCAACACATCTTAACAAGGTGGCAAAATTGGGGTCCTGGGGGAAAAAATCTCCAATTTAAGGGTACCTGGGGAATATGGACATTTTCAAAGGTAGATAACTACTTTGAATTAATTCAAGGATTAACCTTAAATAACTGTGACCCTTCATTAGTTTTCAGAATAGCTTATTCACTTAATACTTAGAAGATATATTAAAGTTATGTGATGTATTAAATTTGAAGAAATTTCAATTTGCTGAAAGTCCTATCCTCTTAGCCCTTGTGAGAATAGCCACATTTCTGTGACTCTGTCTGGCCTCTCCTGGGGTAGCAATGCATAAAACATCTGCCAAAGTACAACCAAAGGAGGAGGAGGTTGATGCTTTCCATTCATTTAATGCTCTAAGGTGAATGATTCTGGTTTTTAAAGGGATTGCTTAAGTTACTATTGGTGAAGTATTTGTTTTATTTAGAGGGATCTTAACAATTCTGGATACTTACTAAACATAGGTTTGTGAGCCAAATGGGACTCAATCCTCTATAAAAATGTCTTTTTTGATGAGTTAATCTTTGAAAACTAAAAGGGTTCCTTTTTTCATGTATTCAGCTATATTTTATGATGACTAGTTGTCAAATTCTCCAGTCACTCAAGACAGATAAGTGGTTGGCACCTGAGGTTAAATCTTTTCTCTCTCTGTCTGTTTTTTTTTTCTCTCTCTCTCTCACACACATACACATTTTGGGGGTTGGGGGGTGGGATTTAACCTTTCCAAAGAACATCTGAATTCTCGTGCCCCTCCTATATTTTTAACGTACAAACTTAGTTGCCATAGCAATACTTTCTGGTCTTAAAATGCCCCTCGGATGAAATGGTTGTAGCATATTTACTATGCTCTCAAACTCTGCTGTTTCCAGGTTCCAGGATTTCTGTCCTCCTAAGCATTCACACAGTTCAGACTCCAGCATCTGCTGGAAATCACAGATATAATTCTTTATTCTATGATTCTTCTGGGAACCAGAGGTCTTACTTTGAGGGTGATAAGAGAAGACTTTAGTGCGATGCAGATAGGCTCAGAAAGAAACCACACTTGGTAATAAATCATGGATGAGTGAAACAAGGGAGAATTCCTTGATTCAGAGTTGTGACAGATGACACTCAGCATGACTGAAATAAAGCAAATTTCATAAAGTATCTTTTCAATTTCAACTAGAATTATAGGCAATCTTAATCCAAGCCAGAAAAGACATATATTGGGATGTTTGTTGTATTCTTCAGAGTATGAAAAGGAAATTTCTAGCTCTCTAGGTTGCAAAGAAGGATGTCTTAATGTAAAAAGATGGACTGCTTGCCTGTGCAGCCTTTAGACAGAATAAAATGGGAGAGACGTGGAACAAGTGAGGCGGGCACCTTACCTGTGTTAATGTCAGTGTCTACCTCCATAGCTTAATTCTAGTCATTTGCTAGAGATCTCAGACCTTTAGCAGTTTCCTCACATACACTTAGAGGAGATACACTGAGCAAATATGATGCCTAATTTAGTTGACAGATAGAATATCCTTTAGCTGCACTAACATACTATGTTGTCAGTTCAGTCAATGAGTGTTTATTGAATACTCACAGAACAGAGAACCACACTGGAGCACTCGGAAGCTGCTGCAAAGACTCAAGTACATCACAACAGTAAAAAATCACTATCTTCAGTTTGAGATTATCTGTGGTCCTACTAGACATGGAGGGCAGCACAGATATTGAAAATACTCAAAATAATTACAAAACATTATTTGAGTCATTCGCTTCAATTCCTCTCCCTACCCTTACTGACCAAGCCTTCATTTGGAACTACTAATCAGGAAAAAAATGGAAAATTTTGTGATTTCTCTCCTTTTTCTTTTCCGTGCCTATCCTTCGGGAGGGAAGTGAATGAGCAATAGTTCAGCAGGGTGGTAAACAATAGGGAGAAGAAAAAATAGCAGTCAAAAAGAGGTTTTGGTAATTTGTGAACTGAATAGATAGTCTAAAGTTGGTTGTAGCCACACAATAGTGAGAGGTTGAAGCTGCCATGGGCTTAACAGTTCACAGACAGAGAAAAACATGACAGATAATAAGGCCCACAGCAGCTTATGTAGTTCTCTTTTTTTAAGGATCAACTTGCTATTACTTCTTTTAATCTATGTTTGATAACTGCAAGACAAACTGATTAATGATTCAGACCTTTTGTGCCAGATTAACTTTTATAAGTGGTAGAATTATTTTTTCCTACTGGAAAATAAAAAGAACTTCATCTCCGCAGACTAAAGAAATTATGAATACCCATCAAGAGCATACTTTGGGCTAGACCAATTTTGTCCTGACATACTGCATTTATGTAACATTTTCCAACAGAAGAACTCATAATATTTTTGTATCATTAACTCTTTAACACAACACCCAGAAAGACGACAGGTTTACTTAGCTACATTACATCTATCTGTACTGTCTCATCTCTGGACAGCCTACTTACTTACAATTAGGTTTGTTACTTAAAGCATTATGGGTATTTTACTTATACTATTGCACATACCAATTACAAAACCATCATTTCCAAGCCAATTTAAAAATTGTTAACTTAATTGACTATCATAATAAGGGTTTCAACAAAGTGCTGCCATTTATTAGCTGAAAAAGACTGGTGATGAGTGTATTTCATTCATAGTATAATTGATTTCTTAGAATAGCCTAAAAACACTAAAAAGCATATCATGATTAGCAAGTCGAAAGATAATAATTTATTTTTGGAGACAGGGTCTTGCTTTGTCACCTCAGTTAGATGGAGTGCAATAATGTGATCCTAACTCACTGCACCCTCAAACTCCTGGGCTCAAGGGATCCTCCTTGGTCATCCTCCCAAGTAAAGGGAACTAATTTTTTCATTTTGAAAAGAGATAGGGTCTTGCTATGTTGCTCAGGCTAATTTTTGAACTCCTGGCTTTAAGCATTCCTCCTTCCTAGGCCTCCTAAAGTGCTATGATTACAAGCATGAGCTACCGCACCCAGTCAATAATGTCTTAAACTAAGGTGACAAACGAACCATAAACTAAGACAGTTAGGTAGATTTGGTTAGCTATTATGACTCTACTCTGGTCTTTTTTTTTTTTTTTTTTGAGTCTCACTATGTCACTATCAGTAGAGTGTCATGGCATCACAGTTCACAGCAACCTCAAACTCTTGGGCTTAAATGATTCTCTTGCCTCAGCCTCCCAGTAGCTAGGACTGTTAGCTGGTGCCTCCCAGTAACTGGTACCCACCACAATGCCCCGCTATTTTTTTGTTGTAGTTGTTATTGTTGCTTGGCAGGCCAGGGCTGGGTTCAAACTCACCAAGCCTGATGTATGTGGTCAGCACCCCAGCCACTGAGCTACAAGCACTGAGCCTCTACTCTGGTCTTTTTAGGGGGTCAAGCCTCTGAAGATTTTCTGTTTTTTAAACTTTGACTTTTTAAAAATGGCATGAAAATGATATAATTACTACTCAATTGTCCACTTTTTTTTTTTTTTTAGAGACAGAGTCTCACTTTATCGCCCTCAGTGGAGTGCTGTGGCGTCACACAGCTCACAGCAATCTCCAACTCCTGGACTTAGGCGATTCTCTTGCCTCAGCCTCCCCAGTAGCTGGGACTACAGGAGCCCGCCACAACGCCTGGCTATTTTTCTGTTTTGCAGTTTGGCAGAGGCCAGGTTTGAACCCACCACCTTTGGTATATGGAACTGGCGCCCTACTCGATGAGCCACGGCCGCCACCCTCAATTATCCACTTTTAAGACATATTCCAGATAATCGCGCTCCTTTTTCTCTAAAGTAAAATGAGTAACTTTTGCTGTGCCTATAAACCTAGCGACAACAAGGACAAAATCCTTTGTTTGCCAGTTATGCTGCCAGGGGAAAGAGAAAGAAATGCAGAAGATGGGGGAGTGAGGTTCCTATTAAGTGATAAGAACTAGGATTCCTCCTGCAGTTTCTTCTCCAGGAGTTGGTTGGGTCAAGGCAGGTCAGGAGCAGAATAGGCAGCTTCTAAAAGTCTAAAAGCCTCTAGCCCTGTCCTTCCTCTCCATTAATGGTGCTGATGAAATACTGGGATGGGTTTGGTAGTTGGTGTTGAATAGAGAGATGGCAACAAAATATCTCAGGGCTGTCACCTCTGAAAGGTACCTCCTCACTTTGTTTACTGCTCTCCCCTGCCTTTCATCCACACTGGCCTTCTAGCTGCTCCTGCAGCCTGCCAGGCATGCTCCTGCCTCAGGGCCTTGGCACTCTGCCTGTGATGCTCCTCCGCCAGATCCCCAGATGGCTTGCTTGTCCCATTCTTCAGGCTCCACTCAGGCGTCACCCTTCGCAGTGTAGCCTCTCCTAACAACCCAATGTAAAATTGTACGGTGTCTCCACACATGTGTCTCTCTCTTGATCTATCCAAAGTATGTCTCCATGTCTTGACATACTTTCCATAGTGTTTGTTTACTGTTTTCTCCCCTGCCCCACTAGAATGCTAGTTCCATGAGAGCACCAATGTTTATTTATTGAATGCCAACCCCCTGGTGCCTATACTAAGTAGTTGCCTGCCACATAGTAAAAGGTTTAGTAAATTTTGTTGAATGAATGAAAGAAAATAAGGGGATAGAGAGATGGTCAGAGATCATGTTTCAAGTTCATCCTTTCTAGGATACCATGGGGTATTGGTACCTGACTCCCTAGGAGGGTTAGGTTCCCACTGTTAGGTCCAAGCATTTTCTGTCAAGAAAGATGGCTCTGCTTGCCTGCCTACCTTACAGGGAAAACTCTCAGGAAAAGAAGAAATGGTTTCTTTGAATGAAAACAGCCAAGCAAAAGAAATACTTAGAAAACAATTATGTCCTCTCTTAGGAATAAAGAATGCAATGACTAAGATAATTCGTGTTTGAGGCCTTTACCAACTGCAAAGAAACCTAAATTTTAAAGCTAGTATACTGCAAGATTAGGCCCCACTCAGCCAGAGCAAGAGTTGCCAGGATTTCCAGATCTCTCTCTTAGATGGGGAAGTGTTAGTCACTCCGCTCCATAATACCCTCCCTCTAGGTGTTGATGCAGAATCGCTGGGCTTCCTTAAACACAGTGACTAGGAAAGCAACTCAGTCATCACAAGCAATAGAAGTCGTGGGTCAAATGTCACTGACTAATCAACCCATCATTGGTCAATTACCCATCCCCATGAAGAAGTGCCACTGATCTAGTTTCCCATCAATAAATGTCTATCTGGCAAATCAGCTGTTGCTAACTGCAGCCTGCCAAGAAATCCAGCATCGTCCACGGGCACTGGTGACTGAGAAATCTCTCTCCCTTTCCTCTTAATAATGTCACAGAAGAGGCAAATGCAGTTCCTGACAACATAATGTTAGTTTCACAGAGACGTGTCTCTTTGAACAGTCAGCCAGTTATACAGGGCTTCAATTGCATGGATTTTCTTACTAAAAAAAACAATAGCTGGTCTTAGGAAGTTAGAGGCTTCATACTGTGCTGAGTTACACAATTCTGTCTTTAGTTGTATTCATGCTCTCTTTCTCCCACCCCACCGTCCACTCCTGCCTGAGTTAGGAAAATACAAATTGTTTGGGGGAACCATTTTCATTCCATATTTAAAGAAAACCAAATGGGCACTGTTCTCCCTTGCTTTGAGCCCCAATGACACTCTGTTGTGGAATCAGATTCAACATTTCTCATTTGTTGGGTAGAGCCAGAAGGCCACAGTGGCCTTGCCACATGAAGAGCCTGTTTGTCTCTCCCTGAGTTGTCACCCTGGCAACAACTTCACAGGTCCCTGCTGGATCTAAACTTCTGGATTTCCTACTGTCCCCTAATTTCCCCTCCTATCTTGACAGAGTACTTCATTGGCACATTTGATCTGTCAAGGGAAGCTTATTCTTAGTTGCTATAGGATCTACACTTCAGGTGAGGTGGGGGAGGCACCAAATAAACAATTATAATACAAATGCTCCAATAGGAATTACATGCAAAATGTACTTGATCATTGAAGAGGGATGTCTCGATAAGTCCAGGAGATGATAGAAGGTTACAGAAGTACTCCCAAAGGAGTGGAGTCTTGAAGGGGAAATAAGAAAGAGCAAGGTAGGGAGTGAGGGAGGGAGAAGACAGGCAGAGCCATAAACAGTGAGAATAGCATGTTCAAAACTTTGGAGGCCGGGGATAAAAGGGGACCCATGTGTAAAGCTCTAACAGCTAGATAGGCTGTGAGAAAGTGCTGAGTAGTATAGGGTTGGGTGGCCCTGGAGGGGTAGACTCAAAAGACACAAGACTACAAAGAGCTAAATCAGATGGTTCTTAAATGCCTCCGTCTGAACTTTCTCCTGAAGGTTTACGGTAGTCATGAATGGCTTCAGGGTCGGGTGTGGCAACAGTGTGAGGGATGGTTGTGGGTGGGGAAGGGGCGTACTAATGGAAGTCTGAAGATCAGGTACAGAAGTGAAAGTATTAAGGTGCAACTATGGTAATGGCACTGGAACGGAAAACAGGGGAAGGGCTGTGGGAAGTTTAGGAGGCAGTATTGGAAGGAGAAGGAAAGACAGGAATTCAGGAAGATCCCCATGTTTTTGGCTCAGGCACTGGATAGATGAGTGGTGCCAATGAATGAGATGACTTGAGCAGGGAGGGAGAGGATGATGGAATTCCATTTTAGATGTCTTGGTTGGAGATGTGCACAGAACACTGTTTTGAGATGGTGGGGTGGAAAGGGAGGCCCAGGGTACCAGGTAAGTAAATGGAATACAGAGAACATTAAAAGACAGTAGGCCAAGCTACTAAGCTGCCTTTTTGCTTCAATCTTCATTGGCAAAAGGACTGGTCTTCAAATTAGAAATGGCAGAACAAACATAATAAAGAGAAAATTGAAGTTCCAAATAGGTGAAGAGAAAAGAGAGTATCTAGTCAATTTAAATGATTTCAAGTCTCCTGACTCAGATGAGTTACACCCCAAGCCTGCTGAAAGAAATTGCAGATGTAATCTTAGAGACACGATTGGTAATCTTCAAGAAATTGTGAAGACTATAAGGAGTGCAAAAAGACAAAAGAAGGAAAACTGTTTTCCAGATTTTTAAAGCGAAGAAGGATAGATTGTTACGTGAAATATACAGAAAATCAATTTCTTTTAAATCATCAATGACAAAAATTCTAGAATAGGTTATTAAATAGATGGTTTATGAGTGTCTAGTTAATGGATACAGCTGAGAAAAAGAAGGAGTGTTTGCTATTTGATGGGAGTTTGTTCCTTCTGGTGCCTTGTCCAGATAGATGTGATTTGTCTCTCTCCCCTTCCTAAGCACAAAGTGAGTTGTCTTGTGAGAACTAAAGGTTTCTCCATCTGTGATTTGTTGCCCATGTACTCAACCTGTGGCTCTTTATAAAAAGAGGTCACAATTTAAATGAAGAAACCCACAGGCTGAATTCTCCAGGAAATCCAGCATCAATTCCTCAGGGTGCAGCAGTGACCTCTCTGGTTATTAGCCTAAACACAAACAAACCTTTGCTAGAGGTTATTATTTGTATTATTCGTATTTATTATATATTTTATTTTATTTTATTTTTTGTATTTTTTTCTTTATACATGCTGACTTTAAAATGGAAACAGGAAACAAGAAAGCAAGTGTGAGAGAGCATCATGATAGGTGCAAGGCAGTCATGTTCTGTCAACACCTCTACCTCAGGCAGCTAAGATAGAAATATATGTGTGTGTGTATACACATACATGCAAAAATGTTACTTTTATTTTACATTTTTACATTAGCCTTTCAAAGGCCTTCTTAGAATGTTTAAAAAAAGAAAAGGAAAGACGCAGATAGCCTCTTGAACTAGAAATACAGTCACCTGCCATGTAATGATGTTTCAGTCATAATGGTGATCCCATGAGAGTCTAACAGAGTTGCAAAATTCCTATAGCCTGCTGATGTCATCATACCATAGAACAATTACTTTATTTAAGCAAAAATTATAGTGCACCCAAGTGTGGTGTTTTTAGCTTTTTTTTTTTTGCAGTTTTTGGTCGGGGCTGGGTTATGAACCCACCACCTCCGGCATATGGGGTTAGTGCCCTACTCCGTTGAGCCACAGGTGCTGCCCAAGTGTGGTGTTTTTAAAGTCTACAGCAGTATACAGTAATGTCATAGGCCTCTCTGTTTACTCACCACTCACTGACTCACCCAGAATGACTTCTAGTCCTCCAAGCTGCATTGATGTGAAGTACCCTATACAGTGTACCATTTTTTATCATGTATACTTATTTTTACTGCATACTTTCTATGTTTAGATATACAAATAATGCCACAAGTGTTTACAATATTCAATACAGTCATACACTGTACAGATTTGTAGCCTAGGAGCAACAGACTATACCATGCAGCCTAGGCGTGTTAACAGGCTGTATCACCTGGGTTCGAGCAATGATGAAGTTGCCTACCTATCCATGTCTCAGAACATATCCCTCATTAAGCCATCCAGGAATGTATACTCTCTTGGGGCCATTATCAGTCTCATGTTTAAAAATTATATAATCCTATAAATCAAGCAAAGTTAAAGTTCCTTTCTTAAAATGATATATTTTGAATCAGACAAAAGTTTAATAACTAGGATCTAGAGAGAACTCAAGTTAATTCCCATGAAAAAAGCCAACAATTCCATATATCAATGCGGAAGAGAGATGAACAGAACCTTCTCTCAAGAAGACAGATGAATGGCCAAGAAACATGAAAAAAATGCTTATCGTCCTTAATTATTAGAGAATTGCAGATCAAAACCACCCTGAGTTATATCATCTAACCCCAATGAGAATAGCCCACATCACAAAATTGCACATGCCGGCACGGATGTGGAGAGAAAGGAACACTTTTACACTGCTGGTGGGACTGCAAACTAATACGACCTTTTTGGAAGGAAGTATGGAGAACCCTCAGAGAACTCAAGCTAGATCTCCCATTTGATTCTGCAATCCCATTACTGGGCATCTACCCAGAAGGAAAAAAATCCTTTTATCATAAGGACACGTGCACTAGACTGTTTATCACAGCTCAATTTACAATTGTCAAAATGTGGAAACAGCCTAAATGCTCCCCAACCCAGGAATGGATTAACAAGCTGTGGTACATGTATACATGGAATACTATTCAGCCATTTAAACAAAATGGAGACTTTACAGCCTTTGTATTAACCTGGATGGAAGTGGAACACATTATTCTTACTAAAGCATCACAAGAATGGAGAAGCATGAATCCTATGTATTCAATTTTGATATGAGGACAATTAATGACACGGTGGGGGTAGGGGAAAGGGAGAGCAGAGTGAGAAAGAAAGAGGGAGGGGTGGGGACAGGAAGAACAGAGAGAGGGAGGGAGGGAGGGAGGAGGGTGGGGTCTCAGTGTGTAACATATCTTGTACCCTTGATGAATCCCGAACAATAAAATAAATAAATAAGGAATGAACAACAATGAAAAACCCAGACACAAAGATCACTAAGATCTTTTAGAACCAGAACTCATATTCAGATGTTTGGTTCATGTATAAAGTCATCAATAAAGCTTAAAATGATTTTTTATTCTATATAACATCTCTTGGCATTATCCTATACATGTCTCTAACCAAGATAAAATGAGACTTGAGATGGAGGTTTGCCATCCCCAGAGAGAGGCCTCTGATCAAGTTCCTCCATGAGTCTAATTTTGGTGTTCCTCCTCACCAGAAAACCCAAACAAGCACCCTACATCTCATTGTTACCTCCTCTTTCTATAAGCCCAATGCTTTTTCAATATTTAAAGTAAAGAAAAAAAAGATAAAGAACAGAGTTATTGGGATCATCAGAGTTATTTGGGATCATCAATTCACCAAAATAAGAATTTGTATATGTATCTCACATTTTAAAACTAATGAATAAGAAGGAATCTTCTTACCGTATTGATCCAATCATGTATGGCTGTGCCAACTGAACCATAATGGCACCACTTCCTAGCTGGTGACATGTGTAACCAGAATCCCAATCATAATTCTTAGTGTCCCCATTCAGCAAGGCATTTCGGCTCCGACTGACTCCTTCAATCACACTAGCACAATCAGCAATTGTTGCAACATTCTCTGTGGGAACTGTAAATCCAAACACAAGATTTAGCATGAGGATAAGAGAAGCCAAGTAAATCTCAATAGTACACTCAGATCAAAATTAATTAATTGCTATCTGAAGTCAATGATAAAAGGGAAATTAGGGCTGGGTGCAGTGGCTCACTCCTATAATCCTAGCACTCTGGGAGGTCCACACAGGTAGATTGCATGAGCTCAGGAGTTTGATAGCAGCCTAACCAAGACTGAGACCCCATCTCTACTAAAAATACAAAAACTAGTGGGCATAGTGGTGCATGCCTGTAGTCCCAGCTACTCAGGAAGCTGAGGCAAGAGGATTGCTCAAGCCCAAGAGTTTGAGGTTGTTGTGAGATATGATGCCATGGCATTCTACCCAGAGTAACAAAGTGAGACTTTGTCTCAAAAAAATGGGGAGGGAGGCATCTTGATTATCTTAAGTTATGAATACATTTTCCATACCAAATGGCTTTTAAAAAAAAAGTTGAACCTAAGGTTAAAACAAACTGAAGCACATTAGCAATTAATCTTAACATAGTTTATGATAAAGAAACATGATAGCCCAATGTATTTATCCAGATTGGGTAAATACATTGTGGACTATTATTAAAATGAGAAACTGATAGCCCAATGTATTTGATCCAGATTGGATAAATACATTGTGGACTATTTGATCCAGATTGGATAAATATATTGTGGACTATTATTAAAATGAGAAACTATACAGTAATTGAGATTAATGAATTAGAGCTATGTAAAAAAGCTCTATGAATTAGAGCTATTTTAACAACATAATGTTAAATACAAAAAGCAAGGCACAGAAAAGCAGGGTGTGAATTCCTTTACAAAAAGTTTTTAAAAAGTCAAAACTAAAAATTCTTTGTTTAGGGTCATATATACAAATCTAAAACTAAAAAGGAAATCTGGGGAATTATTACACAAAACTGAAGTTAGTTTTGCAAGAGAGTAAAATCTTGGAAGGACCACCCTCCACACCAAAAGGTCTAAAAATAATTTATTTCATTTCCAAGAATAATGGTCTGATTCTGTTTCTGAAGCTAGAAGACAAGTACATAGGCATTCATTTTATTAGTCTTTAAGCTGCAGATATTCATTACATCTATCCTTCTGAAAATTTGTTTAAAGAAACATGATCAATTCAGAATTTTAGAATTCATAAAACTGAAAAGTGATCCAGAACATGGTAACAATCCTTATCAGAATATACAGTTGTCCTCAGCCATGATTCTTTTCTTTGATTTGTTTACCATTCTGTGTATTGCAATACATAAACTCTTTCCGTCGTTCATGAACTATTGTATCTTATATTCTGAGTCTTTATACTTCAAGTCCACATTAACCTGCCCACTTACAAAAGTCAAGAGCTTCCACAAAATCATGGCTATCCACTATCATGTAGAATCTCTAAACACTGAAAGCAAAATGATATAAAGTAAGGGTATTTTAAGACCCCTGGAACCTTTTCGGAGTATTTAAAGCCAAAATCTACAATTAACCCTACCTATTACACTTACATTCAAGATTTGTTTTTTACTTTAGATAATTTAAAAGTGGACTGGAAAAGAAAAAGATAATTTCTCATTAGATACGCGTAGTCTCTTGTGGAGGGACATTTAGATTGCTACCATTGTTTTCTTTGCTACTAAAAACAAAAGTGTCTTCTTGTGTTCCTAGGTAAGAGTTTCTTAAAGGAAGAAGACCCAAGACTGAGATACATATATACTTAACACTCATGGCTATGACTTACCATCAACTTCCTTAGATATTACCAAATTATTCACCAAGGTGTTTTAAAACTTGATATTCCTAACTCATTGCTCCAGGTCCTCACCAACTCTTGATAATGTCAGATGGATAAATGCAAAATGAGATGTCGATGTAATTTTAGTTTTTCATTTCTTTGTCAGTTGAACATTTCCCTTTTTCCCTCTGAAATAATTCTCATTTTCTCTTCCATAAACTGCCTATTGTTATCTTTGCCTATTTTTCTATTATCTAATTGATTTGTAGGATGCTAATCCTTTGTAGTTCATTGCATTGAGCTAAAATAGTTAATCTTTTCCTTTATGATTTTTGATTTTCCTTTCTTGTTTATAAATTGTTTTCCACAATAATTAAGATTATTAAGATACTTAAGATACTAACCCATTAAGATACTTTTCTATATTTTCTCCTAAAAGTTTTCATACTTTTATTTTCATGTTTGGTTCTTTATTAAGAATGTTTTTTGGTGTGCTATGAGATAGGGATTATTTTTATTTTTTATTTATAGATATGACCACCTTTCCCAGTACCATTTAATGAACAGCCCATCCTTTTCCCTACTAATTTGCTACATATAAAGTTTTCATATATGAGGTCTGAGAATTAAGTTCATGAACTTGTCCTAGAAAATGTTCTACAGATGTCATTGCTGAATATCATGCCAGTCCCCTTAAGAAGCTATGCACCAACCCCAGTGTCTGGTCCACCGTCAAAGCAATTTTGGAAGTCTTTTTCTGGAATGGCCATCAGAGCTATCATCCTATTAACTTTGATGTCCTGAATGTCATCAAAATGTCTCCTTCCAATATTTCCTTTATCTTCAGGTAGAGAAAAAAGTTCTTTGGGGCCAGATCAGGTAAGTAGGAAGGGTGCACCAATACAGTTTGTTTACTGGCCAAAAACTTCCTCTCAGACAGCGCCCTCTGAGCTGGTACACTGTTGTGATACGAGAGCCATGAGTTGTTGGAGGAAAGTTCAGGTCATTTTCTTCTAACTTTTTCATGATTTTTTTTTTCAGCACTTCTAAATAGTAAACTTGGTTAACTGTTTGTCCAATTGGTACAAATTCATAATGAACAATTCTTCTGATATCAAAAAAGGTAAGCAATATCGTTTTGACTCTTGATTTGGACTGAAGGAACTTTTTTGGTCATGGAGAATTGGCTGACTTCTATTGCTTCAGGGTCATTTTGGTATACCCATGTTTCATCACCAGTGATCACATGGCCTAAAACACCATTTTGCCTCTCCAAAGGGTCTTGGCAAGCTTTGACTCTCTTTTGCTTCTGTCCATTGCTGAGCTCCTTCAGGACCATTTTGCACAAATCTTTCTCATCCCAAGATTGTCAGTTAAGATTTTCCATGAGAACACAGTCAGCCC
Organism: Arctocebus calabarensis; assembly: GCA_963573935.1. Taxonomy (NCBI): domain Eukaryota; kingdom Metazoa; phylum Chordata; class Mammalia; order Primates; family Lorisidae; genus Arctocebus; species Arctocebus calabarensis. Next base: position 6,466 of record CAUYON010010175.1, on the reverse strand, counting down.
ACAATTTTGACATACAATTTGATGAATTTTTGCAAAGCTTTCATCATTTCTACATGTAACCGGCAGCCCTGACCTCTCTTCATCTGTGACACTTTCTCTCTCCTCAGAAAAAACATTTAATATATTTGTATACTGCTGTTTTCTTCATGGCATTATCCCCATAAACTTGGACTACTGTGTTCCTGATTACACTTCCACTCTTGCTGAGTTTAACAAGAAATTTAATGTTTGTTCATTGCTCCATAAGATCAACATTTTTAGCTCCCACTTATGAATGACAACATGTGATATTTGTCTTTATGCCTGGCTTATTTCACTTAACATAATGACCTCCAGTTTTATCCATGTGGCTGCAAATGATAAGATTTTGTTCTTTTATGCAAAATAGTATTCCATTGTGTATATGTGCCACATTTTCTTTCTTTCTTTTTAATTTCAGGTTAATGTGAGGGTACAAACAAGCAGGTCAAAATATTTGAATTTGTTAGGTAGAGTCCCTCTTGTAGTTATTTCTTGCACCCAAAAGATATGTCAAACACCCCCACACATGCCCATTCAGTGAGCACCACCTCCCACTCTTATTCCCCTCCCCCAAACTTGAATATAAATGAGTTTTTTCCTATGTGGACATGTAGTAGATCGTCTACTGTGTGACATATTTTCTTTATCTAGTCATCTGCTGATAGGCACTTAGGTTGATTTCCTCTCTTGGCTATTGTGAATAATGCTACAAAAAACACCAGGGGACAGGTATCCCTTTGATAAACAGATTTATTTTCCTCTGGATAAAGACCCAGTAGTGGGATTGCTGGATAGAACATTAGTTCTATTTTTTTTTTTTTTTTTTTTTTTGGTAGAGACAGAGTCTCACTTTATTGACTACAGTAGAGTGCTGCAGTGTGACACAGCTCACAGCAACCTCCAACTCCTGGGCTTAGGTGATTCTCTTGCCTCAGCCTCCCGAGTAGCTGGGACTATAGGCACCCACCACAACGCCCGGCTATTTTTCTGTTTTGCAGTTCGGCTGAGGCCGGGTTTGAACTCGCCATCTTCGGTATATGGGGCCGGCGCCCTACTCGATGAGCCACAGGCACCACCCCATTAGTTCTATTTTTAATTTAAAAATTCTCCATACTGTTCTCCATAATGGCTATACTAATTTATATTCCCACCAATAGTGTATAAGTGTTTCCCTTTCTCTACACTCTCACTAGCATTTCTTTTCTGTCTTTTTGATAACAGGTATTTCAATTGGGGTGAGATGATATTCCATTGTGGTTTTGATTTGCATTTCCCTGATGACTAATGATGTTGAACATTTTAAATATATTTGTTGCCCATTTGTATGTCCTCTTTTGAGAAATGTCTGTTCAGGTCTTTTGTCCATTTTTAATTAGATTATTTGGGGTTTTCTTTGCTATTAACTGAGCTGATTTCTCAATATAGTCTGGATATTAACCCTTGTCAGATTTCTAGTTTACACATTTCCTCCCACTTGTTCTGTTGATTGTTTCCCTTGCTGTGCAGAAGCCTCTAGTTTGATGTAATCCCATTTGTCTATTTTTGCTTTTGTTACCTGTACTTTTAAGAGTTTTATCTAGAGCAGTGGTTCTCAGCCTTCCTAATACCACAACCCTTTAATACAGTTCCTCATGTTGTAGTGACCCCAAACCATAAAATTATTTTTGTTGCTACTTCATGAAGCACACAGAGTATTGTGGGAGGAAGCAAGGGTTGGGGGGAGACCACAACCCAGCAAACTCATCATGAAGTAGCAACAAGGGAACTCAACACAGACACAACCCACAGAGACTGACTGTATCAGTGAAATTAGCCCCAAGTCCCAAATTTCCTCTCAAGAACCAGCTTTTGCTAGAAATCTACTAGCAACTTAATAATCAACTCTACTATCTACTTCATAAGATACAATATCAAAAGACTGCCACCTTTCTTAACTCTCACTTCTATTTTTGATAATGAGTCATGTTAACAGTATAATAACCAAATTATGCTAATAACTATAAAGAAAATAAGGACCTGAAAACTAACCCAGTGGATTTACCTGCTGTCTATCACCAAGATGAGACAATCATTCTAGCAATGTTCCAGTTCTTAATATCCAAACCAATATTTCAGTTTGATTTAACCTGACAATCAGAGATTTAGAACAAGAGTTTCATAAGGGCAGGCACTTTTGTTTCTTTTATCTTGTTGCTATATTCCCAGTGTGAGGAAACAGTGCCTAGCACATAGGTACACATTAAATACCAGAGGTGCCAAAAAATGTATATACATTTTAAAAGATGTTAGCTATGTATTACCTTTCGAAGTTGAATTGAATTATGGTAGCAATGCACAGTATGATGTTCGTTCAAAAGATGACATTAATCAAACGAATGGCAGCATCACCACTGCAATAGACATGAATGAATAGTTTCCTCTGGAGATGTGTATACATTTTTTTTTAGCACCCTCTGTACTTGCTGAGTGAATGAATCAGAGCTGGAAAATAATGCTTATGTAAGGCTGTGGCACTCAACCTTGCTTAATATATACTTCCTTACTAAAAGGGAGGAAAATCTAAAAGTTACTGAATAAAACAGAAAAAAAAAAAAAAAACCCTGCTTTCTCAGTGAAAGTTTTCTTAAATAAGTAAAATATGATCAATCTCTGGGTCTTGATTTAAACATAAAAAGTCCATGGCAGAAGAGTTGCTTTCTGAGCATTACATGCACCCTCTGCTCTCTCAACTTCTTCCCTAAGTGTCTGTCCCATATACAGAGTATGGTCACACTTGGGAGACTAAAACAATTTGACAGAAAAAACATTTAGCAGGGCAAAGGGAGAGGAAGAATATAGATAACAACATAACTTTTAAAGACTATAAAGTGTCTTTATGCCTGAGGGGCAGAAGTACCTGCTTTAGTCACCCTATAGGAGTTCTGACATAAGAAGTCTGTCCTAAATGTCACCATGTGGTTTCCTAATATATATATAGGCCACTCCTTCCATTTCAGCAGGGAATAATTCTGTTATTAATTCTTCTGCCTAGAAATATAAACCTTAGCCACCTAATTGGATTGCCTAATAATTAGTGGTTTAAATGAGTTCTGCGGTCTTTTTCACAGGGAAAAATTAGAGAGTGATTGTAACTGACTGCAACACCCAGAAGGTTCCATACTGTTTTTCTTCCCAGAGGGACTGGGCTACTCCCCATTTGGAATGTTCATTATTGTCTTTCATATGCATCTGATAAATTTATTAAAAACACCATCTGGATGAAACTCAGCTTGTGCTATATTTCTAGTCTTCCAGTTTCCTCCCTTGTCCCACTGGAATTTCTGCCCCAATTTGTGTCACTTTGTTTACAAAACCATACTGCCCAAAACCAGCATCTTGCAGCTGTCTCTTTCTGGTTTTCCTTTGCCATCCATCAGCTACATGCCTATTAAAAAAGCCTGTGCTAGGAGCAAAAGGCAAAGGGGAACTGCCTGGGCAGAAATTACTTTTCACCCTCTGCGTACATAGCAAATCTGCTCAGACAAATTTAATTTGCTGCTTCTGAATGCAAAAGTTGCATGTTAACAAAATGTGTACATTTTGCAAGTGTATGAATATTGGAATGACTCAGACTGTGGGGGAACTACAGAAAAAGTGATCTGAAAACAATTTTATTATTTCTGTTCTTACGTAGCACCAGGGGAGGCCAACAGCTTGCCAGTAAATTTAATTCAGGAGTAATAAATTTTTAAAAAGGCAGTATTACTTCAGTAGGACATGACCTAGGAGCCACTTGCACCAGCTATATTTAAAGATAAGACTGACATGTTATTTAATTGTCTCACTTTTGGGGGAGGGAGGACCCACTTGAAGGAGATTTCTAAAAATGAAATAATACTTAGCACTTACAGAGGATAACTTCCTGTTATCCTCAAACATTGTGCTTGTGTTGGGCTTTATTCAATGTTTCCCTGGCTGTTTTCACTACAAAATTGTTTTCTAACACCATAGTGGTTCACGTGGTTCATGCGGCACACAAGTACTTACTAGTTCCAGAGTAGACTCTTTCCTATTGCCAACATTTTCACAGAAATACAAAGTACTTCCTGTTCAAACCAAAACTAAGGCTATTGGCTTAAGGTCACACCTAGCTCTTCCCTCAGAACCTACATTGTTTTTTCTCAAGGAGGGAAACCCTAAGAGCCTATCCCCACGCCTGTACAGGAACTTGTTGCTGATCAGGCAAGCTTCCAAGCTAACTGCAATCCAACCTTCTGTCAAGTTATTCAAAAGGAAAAAATACCCACAGCTGCTGTGTCTTAACAGCTGTAAAGGAACAATAGCTAATTAGAGAACAAGCCTATGTTTCTTGGAAACTCTCGAAAAGCTGCAAAAATGTGTATTCTATACCACAGGCATGTAGTTACAGTAATTCGTAGTTTTATCTATCAGGTTAAGAAAAATCACTTTCAATCACCTATTACACTACATCTCCAAAGAAAAATCATTGATTATATATGGCATATAATTTTTAAACTTTTCCTTTCTCAAAGTTTCCCTCAGCTTCCTCTGTGAGAAATCTGCTTCCTAACACACATCCAAAGGATACAGTCATGACCACCTCCCCATACCTGCGAGGAGTCGGAGCCAAGAAACCAGTCTTTGCCTTTTGAATGCTAGAGCCCCTTTCTCCTAAGCCTCTTTTCTTTCTTTCCTTGCTTTTCATTTTGTCTATTTTAATTACTATTAATCTCAGTATTCTGATCATTCCTGTTCTAGGTCCAATTTTTACATCACCAAGGCTGCCAAATCACACCACACTGTGAGGTTACAAGGTCTTTGACAATCACCCTGGGCTCCACTTTAGCCAGTGTAGGATGAAGTAACAGTGTTGTCTCTCCAACCCCATTCCCCTCAAACACAGGCAAACTTTATGAAGCTATACAGCTCTGAACACTTCAGAGGAAGTGGCCCCCTTTTTTAGAAGATGAGAAATCAGAAATGGCTATCCCTAGAGACAGAAGTGAGATGGCATGGTGATGGTAAACTTCAAAGGTACAAGTTCACCAGGCTCTCTCCTCACACTAGGGAATTTGAAGGAAAGCACAATCCAAAAGTAACTAACTTTCCTGCAAGAGGTCTCTAAAAAGATCCTGGAAAATGTATCTTATGAAAGAACTACGCATTCATTTCAAAATTTTTTGTACCAAAACAAACTCATACTAAGTTGTTGTAATGTGTGTAAACATAATCTAATTTGAAGTATTAAGAAAGATAAGACAGGGCGGCGCCTGTGGCTCAGCGAGTAGGGCGCCGGCCCCATATGCCAAAGGTGGCGGGTTCAAACCCAGCCTCGGCCGAACTGCGTTGTGGCGGGCGCCTGTAGTCCCAGCTACTCGGGAGGCTGAGGCAAGAGAATCCCTAAGCCCAGGAGTTGGAGGTTGCTGTGAACTGTGTGATACCACAGCACTCTACCAAGGGCAATAAAGTGAGACTCTGTCTCTACCAAAAAAAAAAAAAAAAAAAAAAAAAAAAAATAAGGACAATACAGCTGTTTTTAAATACCCCCAAACAGAGCAAAATTATTTATGAAAAAACTGAAGGAATAAAAAACAAACAAACCCCCGGCAAAAATTTTCTGATCCCACCCAACACAAAAAAAAAAAAAAAAAAAAAAAAAAAAAAAAAAAAAGAAGGACAAGACAGCTGTTTGTAAAGAGCCCCTATCAGAGCAACATGATTTCTGCTAAAACTGAAGGAAGAACAAACACATTTATGGTGAAGCTTAGGTGGAAGAATGGTGAAATCCACTGATGCTTTATGAAAAGTTTATGTGATAATGCCCCAAAGAAAACAGTAGTTTACAAGTGGATAACTCATTTTAAGAATGGATGAGACAGGTAGGCGGTATGAAGATGGTGGCCGAGTAACAGCTTCCATGCAACTGGGCTCGGTGAGACTGGGGAGAGAAGACTTCAGGCATCTCTGGCTGACGAGATCTGCCCAGAAACATCCCTTTGGGGACACAGGGAGACAGCGAGAGACTTCTGGACCCCCTGAGGAAGGCAAAAGCAGTGGAGATCCGGCAAGTGGTTGCGTGTGTTCGTTCAGTCTAATCCTGCCGGCAGCTGTGACTACAGCACCAGTGAGATTGCAAACTGGAAAGGCCTTACCCGTGAGCTGTTTCGGTTTCTTTTGGACTTGGCACTCAGTTGAACTGCCTTGAGAGAACTGGGGCAAGCGTGCGGAGGTATTTGAGTGTTGTCTGGGGCTCCAGACTGAGCTGCCGAGCCAGAAAGAGCTACCAGTGTTTGGTTGTGGGCTGTGTGGAGCCATTGTAGGAGAACTGCCCCGGCAAGCTCCACCCTCAGGGTCGCAGAACAACCATCAGGCGGAGCAAGTAATCTAGTGACTGAGCAGCCTAAAGGCGGGGACTGAGATGCCTTGCAGCCTTAGCCCTCGGGGC